>OW203740.1:10064520-10279520 GCA_934045075.1 Yponomeuta sedellus
CCTATACCATCCTGACAGCTTAGTCGGCCTATTCTACAGGACAGACGAAGTCAATACGTGTGGTGCGGAAGCAACCAAGCCGTGAATTCTTCACGATCGATATAGATATCATTAACCCCACTGCTGGGGCTCGGGTCTCTTTCTGCATCGCAGGAAGGTTAGGCCATACTTCACCACAGCCAAATCCAGCTTGGTGGAGGATTGTAAGGCAGTGGCGAGCCTTACTGTCAGTTGTTATCAAGCCGCCCATAAGGCCTCTGACACCGCTTAATGACTGCCAGTACATGACAGCCGGCACCAACGGCTTAACGTGCATTGCGAAGCACGGAAGCGCTTGGAAAAAGCTCCACTGGCGGTAGTCACGGGAAGGTCACCCATGACCACCCATCACCTGACCACGCCTGTTGTTGTTGTTTAACTCAAGTGATTAATTCCAATCACTCGGTTTGACTAAGCCACGAGCGCTTCCTCACGATGATTTCATTTAATTTTAGCGTGTGGTATTTCTCCTACCAATTTGCCTTTGCGAGGTTACGTACGTACGTAACCTTAACATTTTCTCAAACAACTAACAGTTTTTACAGTTTCAGCGTTAGCCCATTATAAGAGTGGAATATCCACCTATGTTCTACAAAACTCTTCTTGAGAACCCTCCACAGTAGACAATTGAACATGATATCAACCATTACATTTCATTGTCACCCGTAACGTGACTGAGTAGAGTGCACACGTGGAAAGGTTGATCTGCTCTTGATTGTACAACTGCATTTTTTTCCAGAGTGCTGTATGCATTACGCAAGAAGCAAGCAGAGGACCAGGTTAAAGATCCCGAGGGAAAAGAACAGCATGCTTATGACAATTACGTCACGGCACTATAAAATTCTCAAGAAATCGAATAAGAGATAATTTGAAAAAAGTTGTCGATATTAAGGGTAGACTTTCATGCATCGGCGGCCAAAAGCAGCCGCGCGCATCCAATCACGTGCGTAGTGCGTCTCATGAGCGTGGCTGATGCGACAGTAGTCAGTGCAATACGTACCTACGTAGGACATGTGCAGCTTCGGATAACGAAAATCGGAGATCGCGCGATCGCGCGCGGCTGTGTTCGGGCGCGATGCATGGAAGTCTACCTTTATCAGTTACCATTGATACTGACTGAAAATCAGCGCTGATACTTCACTCCTTCAGCACAACACTTAATCTGCGTTTTGTTTAAACTTAGATATGTATTATATTTTGATGATGATGATTTTTGTTATAATAATTATATGCCTTTTGTTTCTAAGTGTGTTGATGTGTAAAATAAAATTGGTTGAGGTGTCATTTAGTTACTCATCTTTTGTTTTACTATATTGAAAATTTATTCTCCGCAAAATTTTCGCTGTTGTTCAAGCAAACTTGTTGAGCAAATATTGTTTAGTAAGATAAGTAGAATTACCCTTCAGTCAATTCAACGCCATTTATAATCTCATCCAATATTTTATAATTGCTATTAGAAATAAGGCCGCCAATTGTATTTTATCTTTTGTATTTGCCGTTTGTGTAACAATTTTTCCGGTATAAAATAAAGAATATTCTTATCTTATCTTATTTACATTTTGAATTAGGTATTAAAAATCTTAAAACCTCTTCTTTAGTATCGATTAAATCCCACTAATATTATACACATTGAAAGTTTGTAAGTATGGATGGATGCCTGTTACACTTTCACGTAAAAACTACTGAATGGATTTTAATGAAAATTTACAATAATACAGGTAATGCATCAAAATAACATATAGGCCACAATTTATAAAGATATTGTGAGTCTAAATTGTCTTAAATATGACGGTAAGTGTCAAGTAGAACCATCATCACCATCTGCGAACTATTCTGGTATGCGCTGCCCTAACCTTTTCTACGCCACGCTAATATAAGCTACTCGAAATACTAATCTTGCGCAGACGAAGTCACGGGCACCGCTCGTTTATAATAATAAAACCATTTCCTAAATGCAATTGTTTTAATTATTTGGACAAAGCCAAAACAATCAACAATCGTCAGCATTTCGACAAAATCGACGTGCCACTAATTTATCTAGGCTGCATTATTATGCTTTATCTTATTTTAACATCTACAGATCGAATTTTCAAAAGTGTCTGTATAATTTCTCAATCATGTCAAAAGTGATTCTTAGGACCCATCGCCGGGAACTTGAGGCAAAAACCAAAGACTAGATAACATAAACGGCCTTTAGTAGCCTTAATGCTATCTAGTCGTGGGGCCTAAAAATCACTATTAAACTATTGATAGATTGTACAGACACCTAATTTTGCAAATACGATGCGTAAAATATTTTTTTTCAATGATGGCGTTAGACACCTAGATAAATAGAGAAAAACATTATTTTACATATAAATGGAAATTACACAGATATTTCTTAACCTAAGAGTACAGACTGCGCCCTTATCACTAAACGTAATCTCTTCCAGACAACCTTTGGATGGACTGGACTAACACATTAGAGAAAGAAGTAGATGTATAATTTCAGAGGTATATAAATACATAAGGTGGCGTTAGATTGTTCACTAGATCCCCTTAAAAGAATATAGACCCAAGTAAGACTGATGTCGAATGAGAGCCTGTAGCACATAAAAATTTTATTTATTATGAAATAGTTTGGTGCCTAAATTAAACATAAAAGCAACGAATAACAAAAGCCGGGATGAAATACCGAGCGCCTTGAATAATAATGACAATGGAACGAGCTAATGTAAAGCAACTGCTTTGAGTATTTATTCAGGCGTTACCAAATGTAGGTACATGGTGGCAAAATGAGTAATTTAAGCACAATATTTCCGGAACTTTTATAAAACTATAGGTTTTTTAATTGAATTAGAGATACGATGAATAACAATAAGTACAAGGCTACGTAAGAGAGCGGTGGTAGTGGAAATGAAGGTTCGAATCCCGTGGTCATTTGTGAAATTACAGTAGCACCTAAGGATAACGTTGTGAGGAAACCCTAGCTCTGAAGTGTTAACATACCTCACCGCTTGCTAAGAACAGTGGCCTAACTATGAAGCTAAGTGCAGAAATCTCAAACCTAACAAAGGTCGGTGGTTTTAAGCTTTAAGACAGCAGGTCAATATTTACATTTTTTTTTTCAAAGTCGCCCTTTCGTAAGTAGACGTATTAAAGGTAGACAAACTGTCGATTGCAGATAGAGATACAGAGATAGAGAATACTTTATTGTACACAAAAAGGAAACTACACAGATATTTCTTAACCTAAGAGTGCAGACGGCGGCATTGTACCTTTCGTAAATACTTTTTTACTGTTTTGACGGAGTAATACGAGTTAAGTCAACAGTTTTACTAACCCTACGGTTGTCTCGTTGAGTGGGTTCGATTTCCACTGGACACCACAAGCGGATCACAAAGTTAAAGTGGAGATGGGCGGGACACTTGGCTAGAACTGATGGACCAGGGCAGTATTGGAGTGGCGGCCAAGGGAGAGAAGGAGGTTGGTAGGCAGACCACCGCACGATGATCAGACGACATCGTGAGGGTTGCGGGTCAGAAATGTATCAGATTAGCACAGGACTGTGAGGAATGGCGCAGTAAAAAGGAGGCCTATGCCCAGTGGGTTGATGTGGGCTGATTATAGATAAAGACCACAAATAGCCTCAGTGATCACTTGGCCTGGTTACCGTAGTATAAGGTAGGTATCCTAATTTGAGCGGTGCTCCCATATTACGCGCGCCTATTTCTGAACTATTCCAAGAGTCTTACTGTCAAATTAGTATGGAATTAGAAAGTATTTCTTAATAATTCGCGATACTCATACATAGTTATATATTAAACGGGTCAAATCGCGATTATTTATTAGGTAAAACGTAATTACCTTATTTCCCGACGTTTCGGCAGCGTTACAGTTGCCGTGGTCTCGGGTAGACTGAAGTGGCGAGTACAGTCAATTATTGTGGGTAGTCACTATTAATTTTTCGCAGCTGGCCGACACACAACACTTACGACGTCAATTAATTACGTTTTACCTAATAAACAATCGCGATCGCGATTGATTGAGTATATAACTATGGAATTTGACAATTATTAGACGATTGAAATCGTTCGGGATTTGAAGCGCCTTTATGAGACCCCTACCTAGGTTGTATGATGACATGCGTTTTGTAGCGCCAAAATGACAAAATTTGACAGTTTATGTACTGGAAGTCGCGACGTTTGATATTCAGAATACCTACATGACTAGCGTAGTCGTACTACGCAGGACAAGTGATTGTATTGCGTGGAAGACGTATTTTTTCGTTTTATAGCTATAAGCGTCTCTGAGCTTAGCCGTGGATATACATACGGACAGCTAGATCGAGGTATATGGTGAATCTATAAGAGGTCTTTGTTGTCTACGGTTCCCTGAAAATCATACTTTGCCATTGCCAACAATTAAACGCTTGATATGAATATTTTGTGTGTCCCCACTGCTGGGGCACGAGTCTCTTCCAGCATCGCAGGAAAGTTAAGCCATACTTCACCACAGGAGCCAAGTCCGGGTTGGTGGAGGAGTGTAAGACTTTGGGCCATCTGTCAGTAGTTATCAAAGCCACACATAAGGCCTCGAACATGCCTTAACGACTGTCGTACATGACAACAGACTGCACCAGCGGCTAAACGTGCCTTGCAATGCACGGAAGCGTTCGGTAAAAATGCCACTGGTGGTAGCCACGGAATGGTCACCCATCCAGCACCTGACCGCGCTTGCTGTTGCTTAACTGAGAGATTCCAATCACCTGGTTCCACTAGGCCACGAGCGCTTCAAAGAGCTTACTGGAAAGGAAATTTACGTTTTATTAAGCCTTATTGCCTGACTTCCTCGATGGTTTACCGGTTAACAAGCTTGACTTCCGAAAAAGAGGTCGTGGCTTTGATTCCCGCAGGAGGCTGCTATACTATATCAGTGCCTCAGTCTGGGCGTACTTCCATGATTGTGGTATTTTTGCCTGGTTACCATAACACAGGGTACCGTAGTTTGGGACCAGCACAAGTGATTGTGTTGTGTGAAAGTTATTATTATTGTAGATTTTTGGTCCGGATCTACTTACGGGTGTTGTTATATCGGAAGAGTCCGACAAGGTTCCGCTCCGATTCGCAGAGCTTAATCATGGTGAGCAGAGACGGAGCTCGCGTCGTCGTCGTCGGTCGGTGAGACGAGCAACCGACGACGCGAGCTCCGTCTCTGCTCTGATTTTCCGTGCTTACGGAAGTTTTAGTTCAAAAAAGTTATTATTAATGGAAGAATTGCCTCGCGTGAACTACAACAATAATTGGTGACACAAACTTTAAATTATACTTTGAGTAGTAAAGAGGCATACATTACAATTTCATCTAGACAAGGTTATCACCAAATTGTAAACTCTTGGTATGTGTAAACAAGTTTTTATCTTGGCTACGCGCGATCCGCTTAAAACTACACCGGCAACAGTATGCTCTATCTCCTGTAGATAATTAGTATTCTTGATTATCTATGGTTTTAATTGAAGTGCCACATACTGGATCGCAAAAAAACTTTGTAAACATGTTAAGAATACACAAATCGTGGTTTGATCGTGACTAAAACTGCAAATGAATGATTCAAAATTTGAGCATTGACACTCAGCAAACTGAATGTATATTCTTTACGTCACGAAGCGCTCGTAGCCAAGCCGAAACGAGTCATTGGAATCAATCACTTGAGTGAAGGAACCACAGGCGCGGTCAGTTGCAGGATGTTTGACCGTCTTGGACTACCGCTAGTGGCAATCTTTCCGAGCATTTCCGTGCTTTACAAGGCCCGCTAAGCCGTTGGTGCCGAATGTCATGTAATGGCAGTCGTTAAGCCATGTCAGAGGCCTTATGGGCGGCTTGATAACTTCTGACAGTAAGGTCCTGTCTTACAATCCTCCACCAACCCGGACTTGGCCCCCGTGGTGGAGTATAGTCTAACCTTCCTGCGATGCAGGTGGAGACCCGTGCCCTATTAGTGGGGACATACAAGGGTTACAACCCTCGCAACCATGTCACCCTCGCAACCATGCAACCCTCGCAACCATGCAACCCTTGCAACCACGCAACCTTCGATTCTTCAAGATTTTTTTTTATAATTTTTTTTTATATCCGATTTCTATGGCTTCAGTATAGTCTGTCGACTAAGTCAACTTGCAATGTACTGTGCTTATACTATTTTTGTGTGGGTACAGTGATATCGTTTCGATGTAAAACCTAACTGAAAAGTAGGTAGTCGGGGCTGTAAGTGATGCAATTTGCTTAAGCCAGATGTCGCTGCCTGTACGTAATACAGAGAATAGTGTAAAGAGGTTCGAAATTTCACTGATGCCGGTGAGTCGCCCATTGGCTCAATTGGTAGAGCGCTGGCACGAATAGCCAGAGGTTGCGGGTTCGAATCCCGGCATGGGTGAAATTTTTAGCCTCTAAATAGGTTTTTAAATGTACTGTGCTATTAATTTACACTGTAATGGATTTCTCAGTATTTATGTCTAGGTCCCGCATCTCCGTCTTCTGTTTCAGCCGCACGCGCGAACTGGCGTCCTTAGAGACTTACAGAAGTGACGTGGAGAGAGGGCGCTAAAAAGGCGCATCGTCTTTCCAATTTACCTTCATATTATTATGTTCCTCATATTATATATGGTAATGATGGGTCGTGAAGGTAGTGAAGGGTCGGACGCATCCCATACAGAAGAAACGGGGCAAGGGCGCGAACTCTATACAATGGGCCTTTTCCGCGCCCTTGTCCCACGTCCGGGTACGTCCACTCGGATCACAGAAACGGATCACAGTAGCACCGGATCACATCAAACCAACCAAAATATTCCACTCGGATCATGTGATCCGAATGGACTATATTTTTAATTATATTTTTTCTATTCTTAATTTTACCATACCTAGAGCATATAATTATATCAGTGACAATTTTTACAGTGTTGTCATATAAAAATACAACACTTTTATTTTATTTGGCAATAACTTTTAGGCAGATAAAAAGTCCCGAGTCTCGGCTGCCATGGTCGTACTTTCGACATAGCAAGTACTTCTAAGTCTCTCACTCAGCGTCGATGGAGAGTCAAAACGAGCATGCTAAGCATACTGGAAGCAGTAGAATCTATTCGCACTATGTCGGTATGAATAATGTAAACTTTAACCTTTGCATCTAAGTAATGAGATGATTTATACGGCGTCCAGTGGCACCTTTACTTGCACTAGATGGGTGAAGGGACAAACGGACGCTGCAGTGCCTGGGACATTGTTTTTGGGAATAAAGTAAAGATGCGTAACAACGGGGATATCAAGTTAGTTTTCGTTCCTTTATGCTTCGGTCTGGGTTTTCCAAACTTGGAATACTATCAAAGTCAAGTACTTTATAATAGGGATTGATATTTATTGAGTTAATCTATCTAGGACGAGCAAACAAATTAATAGACATTATTGCTTCCCGTATCTTAACGATTTGTTTACATTACAAACATTTACATGTTTACATTACACAAGCTAAATATATTTCTATTCACGCTGGGGACAAAAAATTAACCACAGCGTCTTGGATGTTTACATGTTCGTGATGTCGCTGTTTCTGGTTCCCATGACATAGAGTATCCTAGTGTGGGGCCAGAAGCAATGTATATGCCGGGATGGGCCTGTTTCGTCGAGGTTTCAATATAAATAAAATATAAATGAATAATACTTATGTGTACAAAATAAACAAATATACACAACTAAATAATTCTTAATAATTGGCTATGCTCATACATAGTCACATATTAAATATTTTTTATTAGGTAAAACGTAACTACCTAATTGTTTTCAACCGACTTCATAAACAGAGTGCTTAGTGCGAGTTTGACAGATACAATCGAATAACTTTACTACCGCGTTAATCGAGCATTGATTAGTGAGTATGAGTAAGTTAACCGTTCGAACTGGCAAAACGCTGTCACAGTACAACTCGCACTCGCGTTTTTTCGTGTTTTGGCTGGTAAACGTATTCACTTCTCAACGTAAACCATTACAACTCGCACTCAGCAATTTTAATTTCCATACTTGTCGCTAGGTGGCGCTTCCTCGATGCCATAGAAATATGAGTTTACGCTAACGCGATCGAGTAGTTAAAAAACTCGCACTAAGCACTCTAGAGGTGGTTCTCAATACGTCGCGATTTTTTTTTCTTTCTTCAAATTTCAAAGGCACACTTGAAGCGATTTAGGGTTTTTTTTTACTGAGATTCGTGAATTTGCTTTCGAAAAAAATTGGCAGTGTTGTGATATTTTTTTCAATCAAAATTCACACCGGTTTCATAACACTACAACATTAAAAACAGAGAAATAATGTAAATGAATACGACGTTCGAATATCGATGGAGGTATTGTATATATATATACTTTGGAATTTAAATTAATTCACTGTTTTTAGTACTGTAGTGTTTTTACGAAGCGCATCACTTCAGTTAAGTAATAACAGGCGCGGTCAGGTGCAGAATAGGTGACCGTCCCATGCCTAATGCTAATGGCATTTTTCCGAGCACTTCGCAAGGCACGTTAAGGCGTTGGTGCCGGCTGTCATTAATGGCAGTAGTTAAGCCATGTCAGAGGCCTTATAAGCGGCTTGATAACTTCTGACAGTAAGAACCGCCACTGTTTTACAATCCTCCACCAACCCGGACTTGGGCCCCCGTGGTGGAGTATGACCTAATTTTCCTGCGATACAGGAAGAGACCCGTGCTCCAGCAGTAGGGACATACAAGGGTTGATATCAATTGATAAGTGTTTGGAAATTGGTTTTTATTTTTATTCAGAAATATTTTCTTACCTTCACCCTATCGGTTATCAGTTCTTCAGCAGATGTGACCAGCCCACCGCCACTTCAGCTTACTATCTAATCTTCGAGGATATGTCAATCACCTTAGTTCAATAGTGACTGATAGAACGTCCGCAAGCGCCCCCTAGACCAATGACCTGGGGCAGATTACCGATGGCTGGACTAGGATGGCTAAGATATGAAGAGTGTCCTACGAAAACAGCGGCTTAATATATACCGGGTAATTTATAAAATTCGCAATTATTCTCATCTGGATTAACCTAATTGATTTGTCGGATGCTTCCGACTAATGGTCAGTGCTTTCAAAAGTTTTAGTTCTAAAATTTGCGATTCGTGAAACGCCACTATAAAAGTTTATATTTTACAACTTCTTTTGTTCTATGAATTTTTCTTAGATTTATATTTTCTAACCTATATTTTTATATTGATTGATATCAACTCTTTGTACGTCACCACTGCTGGGGACGAGTTTCTTCCTGCATCGCAGGAAGGTTAGGTCATACTCCACCACGGTGGCCAAGTGTGGGTTGGTGGAGTATTATTATAAAAACCTATTTAGAGGCTAAAACTTCCACCCATGCCGGGACTCGAACCCGCGACCTCTGGCTAACCGTGCCAGCACTCTCTCAACTGAGCTAATGGGCCACTACCGGCATCAGTGAAATTTCGAACCTCTTTACAATACTCTCTGTATTACTTACAGGCAGCGACATCTGGCTGAAGTAATTGGCATCACTTGCAGCCCCGAGTACCTACTTTGCAGTTAGGTTTTTACATCGGAATGATATCGCTGTACCCACATGATTATCCATCTATTTTCCATTTCAGCCTATTGCAGTCCACTGCTGGACATAAGCCTCCCCCAGGGTGCGCCACAAGATCCGATCTCCCGTTTTCGCCATCCAGTCACCACCAGCCACCTTTTTCAGGTCGTCGGTCCATCTGGCCGGAGGGCGTCCTACACTACGCTTGCCGAGTCGTGGTCTCCATGATTATATTCGTTTTTATTGCACTAACCCGTGCTAAGGACAATTTAAAAACCTATTTAGAGGCAAAAAATTCCACCCATGCCGGGACTCGAACCACTGCTATTACATGACAGCCGACACCAACGGCTTTTTTATATATTAAGATTTTTATTTCGCTGTAATTGTGAAGGAAGATATCGTGATCTAACTCCAGTGTCTGAGGTGTTTATACGACATTGCTACGTGGTGATTATGCCCATAATCTCTCTCTGTGAGAAGGCCGTGTCCTACAATGGGATGTATTTAAGCTACATAATAAAACAACCAAAATACAGGGTATTATGTAATTTTATTAAATTCGCGCTTTACGCGATCTACTAAAGTCACATTGTTCTGCGTAAAAGGAAATCTATTCAATCTAATCATCATCAATCTACTAGCTCGTTTTCTTTCGCCTATCTATCTATATCTATAATCAGCCCACATCAACCCACTGCTGGGCATAGGCCTCCTTTTTATTGCGCCATTCCTCACGGTACTGTGTTAATCTGATCCATCTCTGACCCGCAACCCTCACGATTTCGTCTGACCATCGTGTCGGTGGTCTGTCTACCAACCTCGTTCCCTCCCTCGGCCACCACTCCGATACTGCCCTGGTCCACCGGCCGTCTTCCCTTCTAGCCAAGTGTCCCTAATGTTTAATGTTTCTTTCGCCTTATACTTAAGCGCTCGTGGCCTAGTGGGACCGAGTGATTGGAGTCAACCACAGTTAAGAAATAATAGGCGCGGTCAGGTGCAAGACATTTTTTCCGAGCTCTTCCGTGTTTCGCAAGGCACGCTAAGCCGTTGGCGTCGGATGTAGTGGCAGTCGTTAAGCCATGTCAGAGCTTCATGCTTGATAACATCTGACAGTAAGGCCCGCCGCATTTTTAAAATCCTCCACCAACCCGGATTTTGCTCCCGTTGTGGAGTATGGCCTAACCTTCCTGCGATGTAGGAAAAGACCCGTGCTCCAGCAGTATGGACAAACAAGGGTTGATACTTAAAAATACTGAGTTAAAGCTGTGAGAATAAATTTGCCTTAAGTGTGATACATGAACAAAAACATTAAGGTGCTTTGGGGTGCTAGCTAGCGCTACCAATGGAAAAAAATCGTAACTTGTTTTATAATAACTTGACGACCTCTGTGGCGTAGCGGTAGCGCGACTGCCTACCATGCAAGAGGTCCCGGGTTCGAATCCCGGCTGGGAACAAAAAAAACCCAGGTCTTGGATGTTTATATGTTTGTGATGTCGTTGTTTCTGATTCCCACGACACAGGGTATCCTAGTCTGGGGCCAGAAGCAATGTATGTGCTTGCATGTAAATGTTGTTATTGTTGTTGTTATAATACGTTTTTATCTAAAAGTTAATATGAGAAATCATAACAACAATGTCAACTATTATTATAGTCTAGGACCTATGAACAACAGCTTAGAATTTTAATCGATTATCGCTAAAAACGGCCGTTCATTCGTAAGTTTGGCGGAAATTGATTCAATTCAATTTATTTCAACGTAAATAATTTAAATTCTGTTTGCTGAATGTCAAAGTACAATATAACATGAAAGTGAAAGCCGCCGCCTTCGGGCTGTAGTATAGTAGAGAAAAAGGCAGCGGGAAAAAAAACTCCAATCCGACCAAATTTTCTCAAGTCCTCTTAAATTTAATACATTAAAAGTCATTGGTTGTTGATTCTAGGTTCTAGACTGGTTCCAAATATATTAAATATTTGTCACAGTTGTTAAGATTTCTTACGTTCGCTTTTAGATAAAAACGTATTATGAAATAAGTTATGATTTTTTTCCACTGGACGCTAGTCAGCACCACAAAGCACCTTACGAGGATTAACTGTTGACGAAAGGCATAATTTATATACCCTATAAGATTAGCCAGCTTAAGCGACCGTGAGCTGGTTACCTCGACCGAAGATGCGATGATCAGATAACCTTGGAGTGAAGACCTTCTTGAGTGGAGACAACGGACTGGCAAACGCAGCGTAAGATGCCCCCAGCTCGTTAAACCGACGGTCTGAGGATGCCAGAGGATAGAAAAATTGCGGTTTAGCAGTGGACCAATATGGGCTGATGTACTGAATTGAAATATTACCAAAACCTTGAAGCTCTTTAAAAGTAATTGCTTTAAAATAGCAAACTTTCATTGTGAAAAAAAAAATGCTACACTTCAAGTAAATAAACTCTTATAATAAGTAGATTAATAAACAGCTTTAAAATTGACGGATAAAGATTGAGCTTCAATGTTCTATCAAGTGCCTGAAGACCACACAATAGCTATTATATACTATACATCGTGAGAAATAAACGAGCGCCTTACAATAACAACTTAGCAATTTCACGCACTATTTTATTTCAAATTGCTTTTAGCTCTTGATTTGCTCTTTTTATTCTTTTTGTTAATTTTATTCTTCTTTTTATTTCAAATAACGCTTAAAGTTCTTCATTATAAGCGATGAAACCTATACATAAATAGTTTTTTTTGTAGGGTAGGTATATACGTCTGACTGCAGGGTACAGGGATGCCAGAACGTCATAAACATGAGATGGCATTTTTAGGCACTGAGGTATATAAACACATCAGACACTTGGTTTTTCCTTCATGTTAGCGAATGGTATTGCTGCAAATGTCCGTAACTTGGAAAACGAAGTCATAGCCGTTCATGCTGGGATTCAAACCTACGAACTCTCGAATGTAAGGCCGACATTCTACCTCTGCGTTACCACAGCTCTTTACAGGGTAACCTCCTGAGGTAACACTCCTGAAAGGCGTTTTATATAATCTACCACAGACGATTTCATTGAGCGTTTTCGAAGTGTCTTAAGGAATTGTGTTTTATAAATAAGGCCGCAGAAGTTCACAATGATCAGTTTCAGAAAATTTGATTATGGGGAGAAAAAACAATACATTCAACTGTTGACACAGCAAACGTACTTTTGTCAAACAGTTGTTAGAACTCGTTAAGATACGTGAAGTAATAATATCCACAAAGTTGTTTATTCATCGTTAGCAAACAATTCATCCCATTCGTTAAAAAAATTTCAACTCCTATTACTCCTCCTTATTCAAACTGTTATTGAGGCATGTATTTGGAACCTCTGAAATTAATGTTTTCTATGTTTTTTTTGTACATCTACTTCCTTCTCTAATGTACTAGTCCAGTTCATCCGAAGGTTGTCTGGAAGAGATCACTTTTAGTGATAAGGCCGCCGTCTGTACTCTTAGGTTAAGAAATATCTGTGTGATTTCCATTTTTATGTACAATAAAGTGTTCTCTATCTATCTATCTATCTATCTCCTCTATGAACAGGTCCAAAACTCAAGTCATGACCAACAGCCGCAAGCGCAAAATTGAAGTGGACGGACAGGAGATACATTATATTGACGAGTACATACATTTACTTGGGCCAGCTAGTAAGCTTCATAAAGAGGCAAGGCAAATAAATCGATCGCCGTATCGATAACGCCTGAAAGTGCTAATGGTCCATGAAAGATCTCATGAAGGGCAAATCCTTTCACTTTCCTTAAAGCGGAAACTCGTTGATATGTGTGTCCTGGCCGTTCTCGACTATGGCTCCCAGTCTTGGTCGCTGACCAAATAACAAAAGTCCAGGCAAGGTTTGTCAGAGAACGATGGAGCGCAGTATTTTGCGCCTGAGGAGGGTAGACTGCGTTCGAAATACCACACTACGCCCAAGGGCTTGAATAATCGCCTTGGGCGTCCAGATAGACGGATGTTCAGCAGTGGGACACAAACATAGAGCCTACGTAAAAAATACTCCTCTTATCAATTCATTGACTTCGATAGTAGGTACCTATATCAAACAAATTTTTATTTACACCCGGACCAGACGGAAATTATACACACTAAAGTCGTATTTACCAAAACACGATTCTTTAACTTTGAGACACTCTTCAGATGCAGTATAAATAGTCTGTGGCAACAGACTATCTGAGGATTGTTTTAGGCGCAGTAACGTCGTTCGTTGGGGTTAATTAACATACTATTCGACTGACTAAAAACAGGTTTAATGGTATTATTACTTCTTAGCATTTAGACGTAGTTTGGAACACTAGACAAGTCTAAATTACTCATTAACATTACAATAAGCCTTTTTATACACGAAGTGTGCTTGACACACTTTATGAACCTTGCTTATATCCAGTTTATTTTGTAGGGTACAAACAAACGGCAAATTGCCTCGATGGTCTGGCGGTATGACGTCTGATTATCATTCCGGAATTCGTGGGTTCGATTCTTACTGCGGGTCGCCTTATATTTGTACAACTGGCATCAGTCTGGGTGTATTCCCATGTTTGTGATATCCTGGTATCCTACTTTGGGACGTGATTTAGTCGTGCGGAAGCTATAATTATTATTATGATTGATGAAGAAGTAGAGCGGTGGAAGCGGAGCGGTTTTATTATCATAATTATAATGATTACTGCTACTATTATTATTGTATGCCTCTCGCTCGCACAATAACGCCGTTTACATTGTGCTATCAAGAGACAAATAGTTATTAAGTCCCTTTCTTTAATTTGCCGTGCTCTGAACGAAGATTAGATTGAATGAGACTATGCATAAAAAAATGGGAATTATCTGGTAAATATCTTATGTTTAGGGTTCACTAGACAACTGGTTTGCCTAACTCGCTTCGCCATTGCCGTCCTGTCTGTTCGCGGCTCAGCTCAGAGACAATTAGTATATACTAAAGTCTGTTTTTTAAATTTGATTCAAAAAGAGGTGTGTGTCACCATTCGAAAATATACCGTTTTCCTCGGTAGATTTTTGCTGTAAAAAGTAGACTGATGTAACCCGATAACCTAATTGCGTCAATGAAATTAATTTTAAGTTACTCACAAAAGAGTAGTATTTAAATAAGTAGTAACACAGCTCCCATAACTTTTATTTTATTGTAAAATGGGATTATTACTGGTTTTCTAATTGACAACACTTGACAATCTCCTGTTTTAAATAAATATATTCATGAAGTTGTCGATTACAGTGCGTTCACATTAACTTGACACGTGAGAGAATTGGTAACAAGGACATAACATGTGAATTAGCTTTTGGACCTAATCGGAAGATGGTAAAACAAGCCCTCAATCCTTTTATTTTCCCCAAGTAATGGGAATGATTTCTTATTTAACATGGTAACAGTAAATATCTCAGGTGCTACCAATTTTCTCACGCGTCAAGTTAATGTGAACGCCCTCTATTTTCAAATATTCCGTTTTTTTTTTATTGTTTACGCGAATGTAGTTTTCCCGTGTTCTCTTAAAATTTAGAAAAAAATTACTAGTTTTTCGAAGTAACTTTTGTTATATACGTGATTTTGTTTGTATCTGAACTTCATTCTTTATACTTTTGTTTTGATGACAGAGTTTTTATTGGCATAGATTTTATAAGAACTTCAGATTTACGGCCGTTACAGAAAATAAGGCATAAGCCCTGAGAATATGGGGCCGCGGAATTAAATGTTTAAATTAATGACAAATACAGCAAACCAAATAGAGCTTTTAATTCAATGCAGATTGTAAGAACTGATGTGATGCTCCGCTCGCTTAACTCGCACCGCAAGTTGACACAACTACCTCCTCCATCCTCCGTTTGTTTCAGAGCCATGTTTTTCTTTTAATAAAGTTTACTGTTAAAGCTATTTTTTATTTTCGCTTACAATACAATTTTCATCCGGGATACTTAATTTCGACTGATAAGCGCATCAAGAGCTGTATTTCTAGGATTAATAACAAGTCTCAATTCAGCGGCCTCATATTGTACATAGTAGTATAGAACGGACTTAGTACAGAACAAGACATTGTGCATAGATAAATATACAGATAGAGAGTACTTTATTGCACAGCCAGAAAATTATAACCATGTTTTCTTGAATCTAAGCAAGCATGTATAGGATATACATCAACAAATGTAGTGCAACCCATTACATTGGTGGTTTACGACCTCGACACAGTCATGTCTGAGTGGCAGTATTTTTTTGCATGAAATTAAAAAACATACTTTAGAAAGGTGTTTGGCATAGATATTTTACATATTAATCGCGCTGACAAAACTAAATAATACTGTGATTAAGTTGTTATACTCGTAGTTGTGTAATGCAGGTTGTTGATATTATATTAATGAATCAGTAAAATAAAATTCGAACACCAATCTAAATGTCTCCTATCAAATTGAAGCATTTTTTGCGGCTAACGACGGAACCCTACAATGAGCGTGACCAGATTGTATATACATACTGCTGTACTGTATACATACTGCTGTTACTGTATGTACATACTGCTGTACTCAGTATATAGCCGACTTATCACTATAATAATACAACCTGTTATTAAAATAACGAAGAATCTATTTAGACCGTATGATGTAAATATTTCCTCAGAAATTATTATTTTCATTCCCCATTGTCTAAGAACGTACCTAACTACTACTAAGTAGACTACGATTTTGTATGTAAGTAAATTAATAATAGTTTAATTTTAAGCTACCTATTACAGTATGTAATGGGAATATTTTGATTTTTTTTTATGTTTAGTTGCCAACGGTTGCCATTGACTTCGTCCGGATCTTTACGGAGCTAGGCTGTATAGTGTGTCCGTGGCCTCACAACTTACAATGAAAAAAATATGTAAGCCGGCATTTTGTCTTCTTAATCTGTTGCCGGTATTGCTTATGCGCAGCCGGCAAAATAGCCGCTTGGATTATCCGAGCCTCAACCATCAGGTAAGAATCTTATTTGACCAGCTTTACAGAACTAACATCTTCATCAAAGTAATTTTCTAAGGAATTTGTACGAACTTTTCGTTTCATATGTTGGTCGCCTATTACGGAACGGGACGAAAACCTACAGAACCCAATGAAAGAGGTTTAAACTATGTATATTATGAGTTTATAATTAAGAAATGTAAGGCTTTTAGTTTTTCCTTATCTTAATTTATTCGATAGATATTCATAAAGTCAACGTTTCGCACATTTCTTCTCCAAATACCTGTTTTGCAATTTTGAGCGTATGGTACTTAAAGAGCGCAACGAATCGCGCTATTGAGTCGAGCATGAATATTCAGTATTCATGCTGCGCGTGCTAAGGAGATAATAAATGTGCTATTATGTGGCAGTGTCGTTGCCACCAAGAAGTCTGTTATCGTCGCAAACGAGATGCGAGCGAGTCGTATTTGTACACCGCGATCGCACACTCATATCGCTCACAATTTGACTCGCATAATTATGGAGTTATGTGAAAAAGTTCGGATTAAAATGTTAGTAAGCATCGGGTGCTGAGGACGCACACAGTCCATCGTGATTAAAGTTCCTTCAAAAATCCGATCCTCGAAAACATGAGCGTTGTTTGGGCCTCCACCTCCAGTGACTTGACGAAGTCGAACACAAGACTTACTGATCCGGCTGCCGGCAATTCATTCAAGAAAAAGTGCAAGAAAATTTTGAAGAAATTGCAATACGTTTACGCAGAAACGACGGTCGAGCCATGCATGTTTATTTACATGATGTGCACGGCCCTGTCGTCCTTCACTGTACAAAACATGCACTTGGAAAAGTCATGTAGAGTCAACTTAAAGTTCGGAGATGAAATATGCGACCGTATCACTAACCGGAACACCACGGGACTGGAAGAGCAGCTGAACCAAGTGCAGTCTTTGGTAGCTAAAGTTATGGCTTGGAAGTTCCCGCTGCAAAACGGCATACCAGCTGTTTTAGTTCTCTTTGTCGGGGCGTGGAGTGACCAAAATAGAAAAAGGAAAGTACTGATACTTGTCCCTATGGTAGGGGAAATTGTAACCAACGTTGGCCTCCTGTTGGCGACGTATTTTTTCTACGAGCTGTCCCTGGCAGAGACAGCATTGATTGAGGCCCTCCCCCCTGCCTTCACGGGTAGCTACATAATAATATTTATCGGGATGTTCAGTTTCATGGCAGACAGGACAGCAATCGAAAATAGAACTGTTCGATTTGGAATTGCGGCGATATTTGTCAGTCTCGGAAACCCCACTGGGACCGCGTTGAGTGGCATAGCGTTGCGCGCTATCGGATATTATGGAATGTTTACATTGCTCTTGTGTCTGCATTGTATTGCTTTTCTCTACGGCCTGCTCAAGCTTCATGATATTGTGAACGTCAATGAGGATGATACAAGCGATTCGAGTGAATCTGCCTGTAGTGTTATTACCGCTGTTTTGGGGCTAGTGTACGATACTGTTACAGTAGCCTTTCGAAAGCGCGAGTTTGGAGGAAGAACTCAAATATTTTTGATTGTGGTATTGTACCTGCTCATGGTTGGACCGCTTTACGGCAAGTATACTTTTATTTTTGTCACATACTTCATGCCCAACTATTATTGGATTTTTACTGCTGACATCACATCAACCTTTACTTTTTAGTTGCAAATTTACCCGCAATGTAACTAAGTAAAGGTTGATGTGTTGTTAAATGCACTACTTAGATGTGTTAACACGACTTCTGTTGGAGTTGCTAAGGTCACATGTCAACTACTACTGTACTAAATAGTTGAATCTTAGGAACTCCAACAGAAGTCGTGAATAGACCTGGCAAATATATATCTATTTTTTTTAATATCGCTGCTATGAAGCTGTGGTAGTGGTTGATAAATCTGTGGAGGAGATTACAAGGAATTAGGTGGCAAAAGCTTCCCCTTTCGCTTCCCACGCCTCACGGTTCGTGGCCATAAGGCCGTATGTGTATTTATTTGTAGATCCAACGCGATGGTGTAATCGACAGTACACAAACGCATGAAACGACTTTGATATACGTAAGATAAGAGGCATTAGACTAAGACATATATAAATACATATAAACCATGCAAATTAGACCAAGAAGCAGTATTTCAAACGCACACAAAAACGTCACAACCGTAATGCACCGAAGACTTTTATCTCCCCAATGACAAGGGTCGGCTATTTGCTCTCAAATGTCAACAGAAGTGTTTTTTTCCTCATTAAGTAATAAATATCAATGGCTTTACGTCCAAAGATCCCTACAGGCCGTTGATACTTGCAAGGTGAACCGCCTTTGCAGCGCGAAGTCCTTGACGGCTTCTTGTCCACTGATACCGCGGCTGTACTAGGTTTTTTGGAAAGGCCCGGTGATTAGCAAAGGGAAAGATAAAAAGTACCCGGAACCGGCTGTGCGTGCACGCAACGACTTATGAACTTTGATGAAGGGAAGTTGATCAGTCATGGTCGTGGCAAGTGGCAGTCCCTGGTCTCTGCCTACCCTTCTGGGATACAGGCGTAAGGTTATGTATGTATGTATGTATGTATGTATGTATGTATGTATGTATGTATGTATGTATGTATGTATGTATGTATGTATGTATGTATGTATGTATGTATGTATGTATGTATGTATGTATGTATGTATGTATGTATGTATGTATGTATGTATGTATGTATGTATGTATGTATGTATGTATGTATGTATGTATGTATGTATGTCCGGCGATTCTGGGGCTTAATCTACTCATCAAAGAAGAAATAGAATTATGAAAACAACTTCGAATAAACAAAAAAAATATCAGCGGTAACATACTGGATTTTGATATTTGTTGTAGTGTATTGGTCTATTTTTAGAGTTCCGTACCTCAAAAAGAAAAACAGAACCATTATAAGATAGATCCCTTTGTTATCCGTCCGTCTATATGTCAAGACACGGAAACGCGTGCAGGTATAGAGTAGATATTAAAACCGTATGCTAAGGTCTACAGTGAAAAAATCAAACTTCTGAAACAAATATGCGTAAAAAAAGCTACGGCCGCGTTTATGCCTCAAACCACGTATATTTTCACTCAATAGGTTCAAAACGGTGAAACGGTACACGGTGACCTACAACTATGAAATTTGGCAATTAAAAACACTGCGAATACGAAAAAACATCTGAACACTATACAATTTTATTCAGCAATAAAAAAATTGTCTTGGAAGTTTGGTAAAAGCTCGGAAAAAACTGCAAGAGTCGATTCCTAAACTAGGTATGTATAATATTGTCATTTCCTACCTACATATTTGTACGAAACCATCGGTGCGCAAGTGCGACTCGCTCTTCGCCAGTTTTTTTATATTCCAGATTTGTGATTGACGAGTAGATTATCTCAAGATGCAGAATAACAATAGATCGTAACAGTCTTTAGAAAAAACACAAAAAAGAAAGTGTACGAAATGCATTCGGCAAACATACACGGAAGTATTGTGTGTCACTTTCCAAATTGCCAATTTTGCCAGTAGATTACTTTGGGTTATTGCTTTGTAATTATAGTAAAGATGTGCCTAGAAATACTAACAGTCTTCAAGACTGTCTTCAATCTTCAAGACGATTCAAGGTCGGGTTCCGTATCACTATACCAATATTGAGGTGGGATAAAGGTTTTTTTTTAATAAGAAAAAAATACATGCACTATAATACCTCTCTGTTTTTTGTATTTAAAATTATATATATATATATTTCAATTCATGTAAAATAGAGTTTACATGAATTGAAATTAGCGTCTACGCCGCACGTCCAACACAAGAGGCTTCTGGCTACAGGCCACACATTTTCTTATTATTTTTCTATGGTCAATTTCGTAATAAAAGTACTAGCTCGCAAATGCTGCCTAAACATTGTATCGTAGATCTGTGTTTTCTCTTAAATTATATAAAATCTTATTTTACAACTTGTTTCTGTGTTCTATACCTGACAAGTTAGGGAGTAAGAGATTGTCTAAAGGCAAATGAGGTCTCTAGAATCAGGGTCAGGCTGGTTAGCTAAATTGATGTCATGCATGATAGCCGTTAGCTTTCTCAATTTGTTTTAAACGAGATGTTTTAGAGTTCCCTAGTCAACAAGAAACCCTTATGATTTCGCCAAGTCCGGCCGTATGTCCGTCTGTTAGTACTAGAAACTTGAAATTTGTCATAGATGTTAGTCGCGTCAACAAAAGATAGAATAAACAAATAGATATTGAGTGTGAACTGTCTTTTGGACAATTGACGCAATATGTAGTTTTCTTCGTTATTATACATATAAGCTGCATTGTTCATAATTATATTTATTTCATTCAGAAATGGGATTACATCTGATCGCTTTTGAATTTGAAAGCATGGTGCGACTGGTTTTGTCAAAAATTGTTGGACCGTAAATTGTATCGCAGTAGTCAAAGAAAGACAAGACTAGTGTTTTATAGACAGTGACCCCACTTCTTTCGTTATAATTTAGCAAACTTCATTGAAGATTTATACTCGAAGAAAGCGCTATTCCTATTTTCTGATGAACGTGCTCTTGAAGTTAAATGAAATATACTTTTTTTTATGCACTAACCCGTGCTAAGGACAATTTTAAAAACCTATTTAGAGGCTAAAAATTCCACCCATGCCGGGATTCGAACCCGCGACCTCTGGCTATCCGTGCTCTTTCCAACTGAGCTAATGGGCGACTCACCGGCATCAGTGAAATTTCGAACCTCTTTACACTATTCTCTGTATTACGTAGGTACAGGCAGCGACTTTTAGTCTCTAAAAAGGTTTTTAAATGAAATAATTAGAATTACTTTTAAATTAACTACTGCAAGCGTTTCTAAATGATTTAATAGTTATTTAAAACATCTGTGACCCAAAATGTTAGTATGTGTACAAATGTACATTGTTAAGGTTTCATACATGAAAAACAAAAACGGAATCATTATTTCCCTCCATGTGTCTGTCACGGCCGTCCCACTTAATAAAAGGGAAAAGGTATCGAATTGAAATTAAGTCAATGGAATCAAAATTCATAGGGTAAATTTATTTCAAAGTAAACGTAAATAGTAGCAATATCAGTCGCTATCTGTGAAGAAAAACATCGTGAGGAAACCGGAGTAACTGGGGGTGTTCATATACTTCAATGCTTCAAATTGCCAATCCGCGGTGAGCACGCGTGGTAATTAAGTACTCTGAGAGAAGACCAGAGTGCTTAGTGCGAGTTTGACAGATCCAATCGAATAACTTTACTACCGCGTTAATCGAGCATCGAGTAGTGAGTATGAGTAAGTTAACCGTTCGAACTGGCAAAACGCGGTCACAGTACAACTCGCACTCGCGTTTATTCTTGTTTTGGCTGGTAAACGTGTGCACTTCTCAACGTAAACCATTACAACTCGCACTCAGCAATTTTAATTACCATACTTGTCGCTAGGTGGCGCTTCCTCGATGCCATAGAAATATGAGTTTACTTTAACGCGATCGAGTAGTTAAAAAACTCGCACTAAGCACTCAGTGCTCTGCAGTGAGAAGTTCATAGGCTACATAAAAAATATTAAAATTTGTCAAGGATGGATGAATGTGAGTACACCTGGTAAGATTTGGTAAATGTAATTTAAAAAAATAGCAACTGTTACTGCTAAATGTGTAACCCATGTCTATGCCCACAACAAATATTCTTATTCTTTTGCCCTTTCTGTAGTCATACTTTTTGTACCCACGTGACTAAGGTCACTTGGGTACAAAAATACAGCGTAGGAATTGAGCTCCAAATGTAGCACAACTTGCTAGTATCGTCTTATAATGTACCAAGCGTTTATCAATATTAGATTACCCTGCATTTATTGCAGTTAAAAAAGCCAAAAAATCCCGAAACAAATAAATTATTTGTTTTTCTGTCTATAAAGTTATAAAATCATTATCACGACAATGTTTGACTGATATTGCTTTGAGGAGTTCCCAATTAATTGTACCTCAACGTTCTTTGGTACAATCATGACAGATACAGTCAACAGCTGATCGACCTTAACAATCAGTTGCATGAGATGACTCTAAGTTAGTGGAGGAAAATGTATAAGCAATTTCAGGGGCAGTCACCGATGATACGAACAAATTTAAACCGTATTGTAATGCAGTAAGTTGTAGATCCGTTCAGTATATCGATTGACTTGTTGCATTAACATTAGAGCTGGCTGGCTCAGGCAATCAAGGCTTTTGCCTTATTATTTAATCGAACCATCTGGTAAGTACTACTTTATATGCCAGAAAGGTTTCAATGACACGATGACATAATAATGTAAAGGATACTATGCTCTCGCTACTCGCAAATCAAGTAGATAAAATCTACAAAAAATGTTACTTCAGTAAAATTATGTTACAAAATATTAACCTATTTTCAAAGGAGAAGTAGGCATATCGATGCATAAGCAACGTAGGTATACCTATCTACGCCCTCCCACCCTCTCAAATAAAAAAAGAGTGGGGCATACGCGAAACGTCTAGTGAAACGGTGTAGAAATAAAGTCTCCGTCCTTCAAAAAATACTGAGGAAAAGTATACCCAATGTCTCTTAAAGTGTGGTGACAAAATTTGGAAAGTTGGTTGCTTAAAAACCTGTCTGAATCAAGTTAAATCTTTAAATATGTAAGCGAACGCAACTTTGTGACTTTTATGACCGATTCGATAATCGTATAACTTTGTATTTAATGCTCGAAATTGTGAGATTATTAAAACAACAGAACATAAAAAAAGAGTAGAAGTCGTAAGTGGGCGGTGCCCGCGTGCCTCACATTAGCAATGTATTGCCTATGCGTAGTCGGTGACAGTTTTGTTGACTTCAGTTGCCGTGCGCTTCTAGTAAAGAAAAAATGATAAAAACTTTATTAAAATGCCTTGTTATGCTGTGTTAGAGAGCAAAAATTAAAGTTGGGGAGCAAAATATACCGATCATGCCGTAACATTTCATCTTTAGGACGTATTTCATTGTATTTATAATTAAATTTGTAATGACATGAACACGGAAAGCAATGCAAAAATGAGAAAGTGAAATCACCTTTATTTACTGGTTGGTAAAGTTAAATTTTCATTGAAGAAAGTGTACATTCTCTAGAAATTTCTGTCGAAATTTGAATTCTATTCGATTACGGATGGGGGCACACATGATAAAAATCTATCGATAATTAGTTGTCTATGACTTAGTAGTCATACATACTTAACGGTACTTAGGTATTGTAAATTCCAATTCATCTAAGTAGGTAAAATAATTATTGTTATTTTATACCTACTTCCTAAGTGCCTTTTCATATGCACCCGGTCGCCGTCCGGTCGCCGGGCCGGGTAAAGTAGTAATGTATGAGCTCCGGTCGCCGGCTGGTCGTTGTGCATGTGAAAACTGTCATTGGAGCTCATACATTACTTTTCATACAAGACATGACATGAGCACATATAATACATGAGCACAGATAAATTGCGATATAGTTTTTCTTTACCAGTTTATCAGGGACTGAAATATTTAAGAAACTTTCAAAGTAATTTTAATCTTACATTTTTAAATATTCCAAACCGAGATGTAAAATGAGGTTATCGAAAACGACTCATATGGTTTTTTTTTTACTTCAGTTAAAAAAATTAAGTAGTTTACTACTGTTTACCTGTTCGAGTGGTTGTTCTCTTGGCGAGCATAAGATTTTTGTTTTGTTATGTTATTTGTTTTATGGTTTTTTATTATTCTGCTATTTACCCTTAATACTTCAACCCCTTTGACAACAGCAAACCGAGGCAATGATAAAACAACCCTCTGGGCACGGATAGCCAAAGGTTGCGGGTTCGAATCCCGGCATGGGTGAATTTTTTAGCCTCTAAATGGGTTTTTAAATTTGTTCCTTAGCACGGGTTAGTGCATTAAAAATAACCCGCCATTGGTGACGTCAGTTTCACTTACAACATTGGTGACGCCGGTCTCACAGACCCATGATTTGGCCAACCATTAACTAGTTATCCTACTTTTAGTTAGTTTAGGTTTAATTAATTAATTAATTATAAACATATGTTTGGCAAGAAAACACAAAAAATAATTAAATCACAGCTTGTTTATTACGAATTAAACAATTATACTTAAAACACTAAAAAACACTATGGTTTTACGAATATATTTAAAAAATTTCGAAATTAGTAACAGTATTTAACTTTTTGTACTTAAATCAGCCTTTGTCAGTCTTATGACATTGCATACTCTTAGAAATTAAACAAAAAAATATATCCTATTAACAAAAAAAAAAAAAGAAAAGCATTCTCAAAAATCACTCTTCTTGGGAGATCAAACAGCTTCTGCAATAAGGTACATCGCTCTCCGATGATTGCTGTGGGCTTTCCTCGACAGATAAAACTTGTTGTAAAAGAGCCTCAAGATGACGCTGTTCTCTTTCGTGCGACATTCTGAAACGAATTTTTCATACTAGATAAAGGAATCTGTACCTATATTTATTATGTTTTTAAAAAATACTATCCATAAAATTATACAAAAATCACATTAATCAAATACCATTCAATAAAATAATTAAGATAAGAGTAACAATAGTACTAAGTTTTAATGTTATTCTAAGATTTTTTAAATTCTGTGCTAAATTCCATGTAAATATTTTACTTACTTGTTTGGTGACGCCGGTCTCACGGACCGGGTTGGCAATAAAACTCCAGAACGTGGGTTCGCCGCGAAGCCACGAGCGGCACTGACTGTTTAGGACTTAAAATGAGGCAGCTACTCGAAATCGCAACCCGAATAGACGGCAGGCGAAAAAGTTATTCGAATTTTTCGAGTCACCCGGTCTCTCAGACATATACGTCACCAATGGCGGGATAAAAATAGTGTAATCATGTGGGTACAGTGATATCATTCCGATGTTAAACCTAACTGCAAAGTAGGTAGTCGGGGCTTTAAGTAATGCGATTTGCTTAAGTCAGATGTCGCTGCCTGTACGTAATACAGAGAATAGTGTAAAGAGGTTCGAAATTTCACTGATGCCGTGAGTCGCCCATTGGCTCAATTGGTAGAGCGCTGGCACGGATAGCCAGAGGTTGCGGGTTCGAATCCCGGCATGGGTGAAATTTTTAGCCTCTAAATAGGTTTTTAAATTTGTTCCTTAGCACGGGTTAGTGCATTAAAAATAAAAATAGTATAACCCTCTAGGATTCAAAACAATTTAGAAGTGAGTTTTCGTTAAGTTTTCCTAGGGAAACCGGATATGAAATTAAAATGGAAGGCAGCGATAAGAAGGCAACATTGGTTCCCAACGAAGATGAGCACAATATATTAAGATCATTTTCATGAACACTTCATAATAACTAAAAAAGGCGGAAGGTGGCACTAATGTGATGCAGCAATACCAGAAAAAATGTGCTTCACTTCCAGGTTAGACTCCTGCGTATAAATGAAATTATATTAGTCCAATCATCAATTCGTATTACGTATGAAACATGGCGTACAGATAGACAAAGATCTGAATTGAGTCGTAGAATAATATTTCCCGTGTTATAATTTCTAACGCCGGCAAAGCAGCGGGTTAAAGCTAGTTTTAATAAGAGGTAACATTTTAAAATATTACGAAATCTACCACATTGTTTTATTTGTGCATCTATCCACCCTATTAGTATTAATAATTTATTGCACAAAACATAATGTAAAAAGATGCATTTTCTACCAGTAAAGCCGGTACCAGTAGGTACCAGTATTCGTATTCGGCCGTTAATGTGTTAAACTGTTTGTATAATTTGTCGATAGGTTCACCATATCGACAAACTAGAACTCGCATTGTCCCATCCCAAACTGAGAATGTACTTGTTTTTCAATTATGAACTTTATGTCTTACTAGGTAAAAGTTATTTTCGATCCGACGCGGTGGTAGTTCCATCTAGTGTAGAGTAGCGTTACTACAAAATGTCAACCTTAATTTCATCATTGTCATTTGACTTTGATCATTGTTAACATTACGAAAAGGTGCATATTTTACTTGAAACTTTTATGATGTACACCTTTTCGGCATTGACTTTATTTACCAATGGCAGCTTGGCATTCGTAGTGTGCATTTGGTTTATGTGTATCAGTTTGGTTACACTGGTTTTCGTACTAATGTGTCATGTCACTACTTCTACTCTTTTTTTATGTTCTGTGATTAAAACGGTGAAAGACCTCTCGGAAACATATTATTCTCCTTTCCTTCCATTTTCGTTATTACAGAATACGCCACAAAAACTATCTTCAGGCAATTGTAGAACATTTTTTCCTCTTCAAATATTGTAAAAAAATGTGCCTCTTTGTCTATCGCAGCTGTACTAACGACTTTAGCCATTGTGGACAAAAATGTTATTGACTTCTGAAGGTTAACACAGTTTTACATTTCGGTGTAGATAAAATGTGGAAATATTGTGTTTCAGCGTCTGTTTACAATTTGAATCACAAAAAAAAGACGGCATTTCCCTTCCATATCCACATCTCACAGCTGGATGGTAGAAAAGTTTTTTATTAATATTGAGATCGTCTTTCTGTAGGTTTTGTGCGTTAAATAACTTAATCGAACAACTCAATAATTTATACGATCAGAAAAATACTACGACAACAAAAAGTTTTTAAATAGCAACTTGTGGGCGATAGAAAAACTTAATTAGGTATAAAAAGTATCCAGTAGACAGCAGATGATATCAAATTTAACTTAGGGAACTTGACTTGAAATTAAAATTTGTGAATATTAAACCTTTATATGTACCTATTACTACTTATAAACTAAATCTAAATATTATCAAAACTAAATATATTTATAAATTAAAATTTTGTGATTTTCTTGTATGATGGCCTAGTCATGGCCACACTAAAGGGGTGCGATAAAGACGCGCAAAAGTGTTTTAATACTGAACTGAAAGGACGACGCGACGGGACGAAACCCACACAAAATGGATGAGGTCAGGGCGCGAACTCTGTATAACGTGTCGCGTCTTTTCTACGCCCCCGTCCCACGTCTCTTCTGTGGTGCCGCACGAATGTTAGCCAGTTGTACAATGGTCAAGTTCGCAGCACACGCCTAGGTATTTATATAGAGGTACCTAAATTTCATAATCTATCTTTTGTCCTATATTTTTTGCAGTCCATTACGGACTGGACATATGCTAACTACACAAGGAACAAAATGTCAATGACACGTTTTTGAGACATTTGAAGTGAAAATTATGGACACAACTTACTTGCGCCTTATCAAAGCGCCATCTGTGTGAAAGTTTTCGAACTTTTGAGGACAGTTGTGAACGACTGTGTAGTTTCTACTCTGATCCTTTGTAGGTTGTATAGGTACAAAATTTTCACTCGGATGAAGAAACAGGTTCTTACTTGAAACAAAATTGATGAAGGTATTCGCTATAGATTGTTTTAACCAATCAGAATACCTAATGCTAAAACAAAAGAGCAACTGGATTGAGGAATCAGGGAAAAGTAAAAGAGGGAACGAGCATTGAGTTATTTGACATCATACTTAAAATAATACTATAAATGTGAAAGTTTGTTTGGATGTTTGTTACTTTATCACGTAATAACGGCTTAAGGGATTTACAGCACATCGTCCTATACATTCTAGTTGCAAAGTCACCCGAAATACGACGGAGCAGAGTGCATGGATGTATAGGATGTTGCCGTCGATTGTGCTGATAGACAAAGATCTGAATTGAGACATACAATACTTGATATCCCGGTAAAGCGTGTTGCGATAATCTTGCGCAGACGATATCGCGGGCACAAGCTATAGTTATAACTTGGGAATGATAATATTATTTTACGTTGAAATTTTTAGTTCGTAGTTGAAATTAATTACAATACAATGAGTTTCTTTTGATTATATTCTAGAAAAACATGATTTTTAGAGGATTTCAGTTCCAATTCAGTTTCAATCTAGTCCAACGGCTGTAAACTTTTCAATTGTTATTTGAATTACGAGACAATATTATAACTACAACGATTGAGCCACGACTAACAAGTGGAATTCTTCAAAATACTCTCAGTCTATCAATAGCCCTTCAAAACCAAGAACTAAGTACATAAAGTTCACTGTTGAATCCTAATGGCGCTAATAAACAACCACTTTAATTATAACTAACACGTATAAAAGAAAACTGAAAAAAACGCTTTTGTTAGTGAAGCGCTTAAATGTAAAATATATTTTCCCATTGGCGTAATATTCACTAGGTATCTAAGCCAAAAGTGTGGGCGCTAATTGATATACCTAGTTAAATTGCCTAATTTTGTGGATCTGATTTTAATTCATTCATACCAAGCACTCAATGGTATTTGGCTCGGCCACCGAACGTTACTACACATTACAACATTATTAATTTGTTTTTTTTTTCTTTTTATTGCATTGCCAATAAAAATTTTTTTATCTTTTACAGGGGACTCTCAAGTGGCATATTTGTACGCTATCAAAAAGTTTGCATTCACGGAGGTCGAGTACAGCCTATACGGCACCATCATCATCTGTCTCGGCCTGTGCGGTTTGTACCCTGGTTTTATTCCACATACTTTCGATTCCTCTAAAGGCCTGCACAAACGAGGGACTTTTGTCCCCAAGGGACACAAGTCTCGATTTCCTTGGTAACTTGACGGACTTTTTGTACGGGGTAGGTACTTTTAGTCCTTCGTGTGCGTTATTCGATACAATTTATAAGAGACATATCGACGGACAAAAAAGTAAGCGGGGGATAGTCCCTCGTCTGCGCTTCAATCATTGTATACAACGAATCGCTCGTCGCTTCAGCTTCCTGAGAGATCTTAAACGATCACGATGGTTAGCAACATAGGGCGAGTTCAGTGCATGGATGGAAGACTAGTGGCATTTTTTCTTGCGGTTCCGTGTAAGCACTTGGTCCCGGTTGCCATCGATAGATGGCAGTCGTGAAGCCAAGTCAGATGCCTTAGGGCGGCTTGAAAAACTCCTCACAGTGAGACCAGCCACTAGTCTTACAAGCCTCCACCAATCAGGGCTTGGCCCCGTTGGTGGAGTATGGTCTATACCATCCTCAGGGAAAAGACCCGTGCCCCTCGGTGGGAACTTAATTCGTTTATGATAATGTTTGTATACAATTATACATTCTCGTACATATCCATGTTAGTGCAATGGGCCGGCCGTACGAGTTCAATTTAAAATGATCTTCTCATTACTTGTTCTCGTAAAGTAGGTCTGAAGTTGCTTGAGGAGCGGGTTGAAAGTAATACTTTTCAACCCCAGGGAAAATCGTTTTTAACTGACAACTATTAAGATAAAAACTAGTTTTTAGTCATCGTAATTCTCCTAATACGTCGCGTCGAGTGTATTCCTCATTTTTTTGTGTGGCCGAGGCCTAAGAATGACTTTTCGGGGTAAAAGGCTTTACACAGCTGTTGGTACCGTTGGGCTGATGGCGTTAGAGAGATAAATTACGCTTCAATTGGCCATTGTACATCTATATCTTTAAAAAAACTCATTGGATGTGGTTTCATTATATTATCGACACTGCTGAAAAGGTTTTCAAACTTTGCGTACCTTAACGAATATCATCACCAACAGGTACAATATTCTGCATAGGCGTACTGAGTAAGAGGCTGAACGTGGAAGACTGCAACATAGGATTCTTCACGGGAATGAGCAGGATAGCTGGATGTTTTATGTTCGCCTTCGCACCGACCAGACAGTGGTTCTACTCCGCGCCTTTCTTCAACATGTTCAGCAGCTGCAGTCTCCCAATTCTGAGGTCCATGATCAGCAAAGTCGTACCTACTGAGGATATTGGTAAGGAAGCCGAGCGCGGTGTATAAATCGCGACAAAATTCCATAAAGACGTAGTCATTTTTTATTTCAAAATATAGCAATAATAATAATCTTCTATAATATAAACATGAATCCCTGAATGTATTGGTAAGCGTAAATCTCGAGAGCCGCTGCACCGATTTCGCTTATTCTTTTTTTAGAATATTCCTTGAAGGACGAGGATGGTTCTTACGGAGAGAAAAATAAAAAAAAAAAATAAAGAATCGACTGTTAGGCCGTACGAAGTTCGCTGGGTCAGCTAGTAATCTATAATATGAATCGCTGATGAATGTAAGCGCAAATCTCGAGAGCAGCTGAACCGATTTCTCTAATTATTTTTTTAGAAAATTTCTTGAAGTACGAGGATGGTTCTTATGGAGAGAAAAATAAAAATCAAAGAATCGACTAAATAAATAACATAACATTTACATTATTTTATTATTTTTAATGCACTAACCCGTGCTAAGGACAATTTTTAAAAACCCACTTAAAGGCTAAAAATTCCAGAGAATATTGTAAAGAGGTTCGAAATATCGCTGATATTTCGAACCGCCGTGAGTCGCCCATTAGCTCAGTTGGAAAGAGCGCTGGCACGGATAGCCAGAGGTCGCGGGTTCGAATCCCTGCATGTGTGGAGTTTTTAGCCTCTAAATAGCTTTTTAAAAATAACATTTACATACAGGCACATACATTGCTTCTGGCCCACACTAGGATACCCTTTCTCGTGCGAACAAGAAACAGCGACATCCAAAGATTCATGGACATATTACACAGATCTCATTAGCCCCATACTAAGCACAAATAAGTGACAGGTGTTACAGATTCTAACTCAACGATCGATTTAATACAATAAATACATAGATACCATCTAAGACCTGGGACAGTCCGTTGCCTCGTATGACCCTGGCGAGGATCGAAAGCGAGACCTTCGGTTTGCAGTCAGCGATAGATATTGCCTTTTTGATCCGTCAAATTGGAATCGATATCAACCCTTGTATATACCCACTGCTGGGGTACGGGTCTCTTCCTACATCGAAGGAAGGTTAGGCCATACCCCACCACGGGGGCCAAGTCCGGGTTGGTGGAGCAAATTGGAATAAAAGTTTGTAAATATATCATATTTCACTGTGACACATGGTTTTCACTTTGTGACCATCAGGAAAAGAAGAGCAAATCAGGCCTTCTTTATGGCATTAGGCCTCACAATGGGAAATATACATTTATTACTTTTATTATGAAAATAGATAAAGTGAAATTTCTATGCTGTTTAACCTTTTGTAAATACATATATTTTTTTTAGGAATATAGAAAGAAGGCCCACCACTATCTTACAATCCTCCACCAACCCGGACTTGGCCCTGTGGTGGAGTATGGACTAACCTTCCTGTGATGCAGCAAGAGACCCGTGCCCCAGCAGTGGGGACTTGCAAGGGTTGATATCGATGGCACAGAAAGAGGCATTGATCAATCCAATCATTGACAGAAAGCTCGTCATAAAAAGTGGCACAATACATAACTAATAAAAATTTGTAAATAACTGATTTTATAGTACAATAATTCTTTATAACACAAAGTAGATAAAAATCTACATTTTTAACAACGAAAATGTACTCCTTGCTGTGTCTGTTAATTGAATATATTTACAAAGTTTTATTTGAAAAAGGCGTTTGGAATTAAACACTAAAACTAACTGTTGCCCGCGACTTGCTTCGCCTGAAAAATTTGATTTACTTGTATTTTTCCGGTACAAAAAACCCTATTTTATTCCAGACTATAATATATCTCTATTAAAATTTTCACCCAGCCAAATTCTTTCAGATATCACCATCCTGAAGTAAATTGGATAACAACTAGCCTGTCCCGGGTAACAACCACGTCCATCCATTCGGGAGCACAAAACTTTTAACTGATTATTGACTAGCGCAATATCGCTTTATTTCACCGCGTAAAGCGAGATGCCTCTACCCGATAGTGGGATGAAACTTGGGTTTTGACTTTGTGCTCTCCTGGCAGTTATTCACCGAAAGTTTCGCATTTACAACAGTATTGACAGCTTTACTAAAGACTGCTGTTTGTCAGACAATACGTAATTTAATCCCACGTATGCATAGACGGATGAAAGGCTTTAGATAATATTTTGCAAATGTCTTGGATAATCATATTCTATACAAAAATGTATATCAAATCTACCATATTACCCGAATTCCGCACAAACGAGGTTGCTGGTACTAAGCTATTCGACACCGTCGTCGATTTTATAGTATTTCATCATAAATTATTTCAAGAAAATACTAAAAAAAGAAATATATGAATAGCGACCATTTTCATGAAAAAGTCAATAAATCACATAATATATTAATTCTCAAACTGAGAAATATACATATAGAAAAATCGACGCCTTACTGCTAAAACCGACTATCTGCATGAAATGTTGTTATGCACACAATAACAAGTTTTAGTATAGTTAACGACATCCGAACCTTAAACTCGAGTTTTCTCGAAACAACATTTCATGCAGATAGTCGGTTTTAGCAGTAAGGCAACAAGTTTTAGTATAGTTAACGACATCCGAACCTTAAACTCGAGTTTTCTCGAAACAACATTTCATGCAGATAGTCGGTTTTAGCAGTAAGGCGTCGAAATGTTATAATTAATGAATTTGCACCTGTTACAATTTTGCTGAGTTCTTGATTTTATATTTGATTGCAAAAGTAATAGATCGTTTTGTATCTTTAAAATCTTTGGTATCTTTGAAATAGTATCTTTAAAAATCTATTGCAAAGCCAGATATAAACTCCATCATATCACAACCAGATTCAATAATTTAAATTATTGTTTTATCGCATTATTCACAAAAGTCTCGCAAGACCGAAAGAAATAAAAAAGCATTTATGATTTCTAAACGTAAACCAATTGAATAAAACATCTTAGGCGATTAAGTTTCAGAGGAAAAAATCCCAACGACAAATAAGAAATGTTCTCAATAGCTAGAGGTATTAGTTTTTATCAGCGAACTAATCGATGTTTGGACTCACACCCATTTAAGACATCGGTATCTCAAACCAAATGTCTTAGAAAATTTGACATTGTAGCTTAATCAAGAAAACACCAGCTACTCTACTTGCGTTACAATTGAATATGTTTTTTAACATCTTTTTGTACATATTTTAGGGTTTTTGTGGCACCGACTCATATTTTTTTTATTTATTTACCTTCTATAAAATGTAGGCATGGGGCCTAATTATGCGTTCCATACCCTGAGCGATTCCAATCATCAACTGTGTTGACGCTAATTCCACGCTAATTTGACAGTGGGGGTAACTCAGTGGGTAGAACAATGGACTTGCAAGCGAGAAACCCAAGTTCGATCCCCGGTGCGGGCATTTACCAATGACTTTGTTTATTAGCCTCTAAATAGGTTTTTAAATTTGTTCCTTAGCACGGGTTAGTGCATTAAAAATAAAAATAGTGTAATCATGTGGGTACAGTGATATCGTTCCGATGTTAAAACCTAACTGCAAAGTAGGTAGTCGGGGCTGTAAGTAATGCAATTTGCTTAAGTCAGATGTCGCTGCCTGTACGTAATACAGAGAATATTGTAAAGAGGTTCGAAATTTCACTGATGCCGTGAGTCGCCCATTGGCTCAATTGGTAGAGTGCTGGTACGGATAGCCAGAGGTTGCGGGTTCGAATCCCGGCATGGGTGAAATTTTTAGCCTCTAAATAGGTTATTAGACATTGTTTAATTTCAAAGTTACGTACATTTGCGAATTTGTAGTCGCAATACCACACGCTGACTGTGGAGAAAAATATCGTGTGGAAACCCGCGGATTGGTTGGCTCCGCACGTATGGACTAGTCTTTCCTGTGGGCTGTGGACGATGTATAAATCATCTCATTACGTAGATGCTAAAGGCCAATGCTTGACAGTTAGACGACTGGAAGCATCCCCTGCAGTATAATTCCACCAAACTGCGATCCCCAACCCGCATGCCCAGCGTGGGGATTATGGGCATTACCCCCCAATGATGGCACAACGTTGCCCTTTGGCGCTTATTAGGGGAGGGCTATGTCCAGCAGTGGACTAATATAGCCTAAAAAAGAAGAATCGCTCAGTTGCCCAATTATGCGCTTTAAATCCTGATCGTTTCCAATTACCTGTCAATTTCCATACTAATTTGACTATTGGAATCGTAATATAGGAGCAGATCTATCTTTACCTTAGTAGAGGTTAGAAATGCTTAGATAATTTCTTAAAAAGATAATGACGATTACATAACATAACCTCACGCCTGTATCCCAGGGGGTAGGCAGAGACCGGGAACCGCCAATTCATTCGGTTATTTTTTATCTTCCCCTTTGCTAAACATCTCCTATTAGTCGAAGTAAGTCTACCTTGGAGCGCCCTTACCGGCCCTTCCTACCACATTTGCTATATATATATTTGTTTCGTCAATCTTTCTTTCTTTATTTTCTCCACATGTCCAAACCAATGCAAAATTTCTCTACATACATTCATACTTAACCTCAAGCCTGTATCCCAGAGGGGTAGGCAGAGACCAGGGACAGCCACTTGCCACAATCCTGACAGATCACCTTCACTTCATCAACGTTCATAAGTCGTTGCATGCACGCACGCCGGTTCCGGGTACTTTTTATCTGCCCCTTTGCTAATACATCCCCAATATCCTCATCAATTCAAATTTCCTCCAAAAAATTACTCCAAATTTCCTCTAATGACTATTAATACTTGTAATTATAATTGTGACTTGTTTTGTAAGCGTTCTATGTATGCTTATTTCATTCATATATGTTTTGACTAAAGGCAAAGTATAATTACTTATTTTCAAATAAATCGCAGAGCTGCGAACTGGACGCTAACCACAGACCGTAATTAGTGGTTGGCTTTAATTACGAGGCTAATTTAAATGCAATTATATTCCATCCAACATATTTTGTATACAGTATGTCGTGTACGTAACAAATCACTATAGATACATAGAATATTAAAATAAAATTCATTCACAAAAAGCTTCGTCAGAACTAAAACTAGAAAATTAAAACAAAACATTGAAGGAAAAACAAAAAACACTAAGAGAATAAGTCGCCCCGGGACATATTCTGACCGAAAGGTGCCCACTACGCTGGCAGCGTTACCTCGCTGCACTGCAAGGGAAATTCTTTGCATAAGATAATTATGCCCCAGAGCGGCAGTCATAGTTGTACACATACTATACCTACTAATCTTTCTTCAAATGCAGTGTGAAGAACGCCGACCTCACACTTGGGAGGTCGTGGGCTCACGGCATGTACTTACCTACTATGATTGTTGGCCGGCGCAGCCTTCCTGCATCGCAGGAAGGTTAGGCCATACTCCACCTCGGGGGCCAAGTCCGGGTTGGTGGAGGATTGTAACACAGCGGCGGGCCTTCTTGACAGAAGTGTAATGTAATGTAGGTGTATAATTAGAAAATGTTTATAAATTGCAGCAAAACTCAACTCGGTAATCGGCGTGATGGAGGCGATAGCCCCGGCCGTGTACATGCCTACTTCGAGCTACATATATATCAACACCATAGAGTATTTCCCCGGTGCCTTCTACATGTTTGATGCGGCATTAACTGTCTTAGCTCTGGTGCTCTTCTTGTAAGTATTCCTTTGGAGCTCACCAGCTAAATTAGAAGCAACTTTAATGCTAGCCCATAACAAGCCCTTAAGCGCCTCACGAAAGGCCACAGTCTTTCTCTTCTCTCAGAGAAAGTCAGTCAGCCACTTTTTGAAAAAGTTATATTTGAGATAAAAGGAACTATTAACTTAATTCCGGATTAACTTGTTACGGCATCATCATCATCATCATTTATTGCAACCATAAGTTCACAAGGTGTTGATATGCATTAAACCGGTATTGAATCCGGAGCGAAGGAGAGCAGCATATTGGGCGTCCGGAGGATAGGTCATGTCCGGAACACTACATTGCGCACCAAAACATGCATAGTGGATATGGGTGTTCAGACTGCCAGACTGAAGTGGAACTGGGCCGGCCACGTAAGCCGTATGCACCCGAATGACCCGTTTTCAGCACAAATTCACAAAGCACTTCATAGGTGGCGCTTACAGGCGTGCACGTACGAGATCAGGGACATGTCTGTCAAATTTTGCTTAGCACAAACAAATTTTAACACCCGTATTCCGGTTGTTCTACGGCCACGCCTGTAAGCGATATCTACGTGGGCGACGCTTGCCACTGAGTGGGTGTCGCGCGGCGGTTACCGCAAACGGGGGCGGCCGAGAAGTCGATAGGGCGGGATGATCTCGACAAATTTTTGGCGGAGTGATGCAAAGTTTTTTTTATGATCGGATTTTATTTAATATTCTGACTGTAGACGTAATTTTAAGAAACTAATTTCAATTATTTCGAGATTAATCGATTTTATTATTGTCAATTAAAATGAATATTATTCGGCGTGACGTCATTTGTTACATACTCTGTATTTATGTAGAGTTCGCGATTGGATTTGTCTATGGTTTAGTGTAAAAAGACAGATGTTTGACAGATGAAGTTGACAGGCCATTGGTAGTTTTTCCACAGAATAACTACTACCACAGACGATTTAACATGTGACGTCATCATAGAGGTCCACAGAGGTCATATGAAGGGCATTTAAATAATATTATTTAATTAAAATAAGGCTCATCTTATAGTATAAAAATCTCTTATATCAAAAATACTGTAGTTTGGATGCTAAGCTCCAAATAGTTTTCGATTCAGGCAGTTCACTTTTTTTGGCATCCTGAAATTGGTCAAAAAGGAGAGAGACTCCTTTTTGCCCAAGATTTAATGCTGCGGGACTTCCATTTATGGAGGCGACTTACAAAAAAACCCGGAATTAAGTTCACATAGCACTGTAGTACATAGTGTAAAAAATTTAAACGTTGACTAAAAATGTAAAAACGTGTACTATGCCGAAATCTGGGCGTAAGTAGGACCGCGGTTACGTATTTAATAAAAAAAGGGAATCCATGTAGACTATTATACTTTTAACTAAAGACGTAAATTTCAAAAGGTTGAGAAATTTTGTTTTAAATACTTAGCGACCAATTAGTACCGCTTCTTTGTCTGCCAGAACAATGACTAGTGTATTCCATAGCACTTTGCTGTGGCTTTCAGACCATCCAAATGCCTGGTAGTTTTATAATTAGATTTTTTTTTTCTTTTCACAGGATCTCCTACACATTCGTCCGCCGAAGAAAAGCGCTGGAAGCTCTCCAAAAGGAAGAGCTTGCAAAGTCCAGTGAGGTGTCCAGATTTTAATTCTAAGATTAAATTGCCATGTTGTTAAATGAGAAGCGATCCTATCATACGTAAAATATCTCTATCTAGATAGATAGATAGAGAACACTTTATTGCACGACCAGAAAAATATTTCAACCATGAGTCTTAAATCTAAGTAATGATATACAATTGGCGGTCTTATCGCTAAGAGCGATCTCTTCCAGACAACCTTTATCTATCTAACGAATCAGCCCATATACATAGCTCACTGTTGGCATTGGCCTCTTCTTATTCACGCCAACACATCCGGTCCTTTGCTAGTCTCTTCCAAAGTTTCGCAGCCAATGTCGTTGATCGTTGAAAATGACTGACCGTCGACATTTTCTTGGCTACCACTCAGTGGCTACATTAGTTCATCTGCCGTCTTAGCGCCTAACCAAATAACTGATAGAATATATAGACTGTAATTCCAAAGCTGTAATAGCGCAACATCAGTAGAAGTTAGTCTAGCGGAAACACGTGACCGTACATAAGTCGAGGGTTCGATCCCTGCTGAAGCTCGCTGTCGATATCAACCGTCGTATGTCCCCACTGTTGAGGCACGGGTCTCTTCTTGCATCGCATGAAGGTTAGGCTATAATTCACCACGGGAGCCAAGTTCGGGTTGGTGGAGGATTGTAGTGTATGTGATTTGATTTTACTTTCGAGTTAGATTTTATGTTTTTTCTTAAATAATGTTAAAGTATTTTAATTGTACATTAAATATTTCATATACAGAGTGTTACTGGAAACAACAGAATACGTCGTTGTCCCCGCCAACCCGTCGAAATGTGGAAACGTGACGGAAACGCACATACAGCACATATAGTGAACTTAAAAGGATAACTACCACGCCTAATTAGGCTTTACAAGTTAACGGGTAATAGTCGAACAAATTATAAAATGACAACTTGGTGCGTATTCCACTAAAATAACTTTGAAAAACCGGCCAAGTGCGAGTCAGACTCGCGCACCGAGGGTTCCGTACAAACCTGCAAGGTTTACAAAGTTCGTTCATTACGACATGTCACAGCTTAAAGGTATTATAGACCTGAGTATTTGGTATGAATTTCAATTTAATACCTCTACGCGTTTATGAGGAAATGGGTAGTAAGTTTAAAATTATTAAAAAAATATATATTATGTGATGTAACTAAAAATTTATGGTTTTCGTAATTTTTCCTTTATCTATGCTATAAGACGTTGCTTCGTACCAAATTTCAAGATTCTGAGTTCACGGGAAGCACCCTGTAGGTTTTGATTCCCTTGCAAGTGTCGAAAATTTGCGGCATAAACGGCTGTATCTTTTGATTGCGTTGGCTTAGAAGTTTGATTTTTTCACAGCTTCAAGGGACAGTAGACCTGAGTAATTGATATAAATTTCAGCTTCATACCTCCACGCGTTCCTGAGAAAAAGGGTCTTGACAGACGGACGGACGGACGGACAGACGGACAACAAAGTGATCCTATAAGGGTTCCGTTTTTTCCTTTTGAGGTACGGAACCCTAAAAATTGTTAGCTTTGTAAAGCAGGTAAAAACCACTGTGCTTAACCTTACACTGCGCGTGGCCCGACACGCACGTGGTCAGTTTTAGGGTTCCGTAACTCAGAAGGGAAAACGGAACGCTTTTAGGGTAACTTGGTTTTTTTTTTATAAATACAGCTTGTTTCCACAGAAGCGGGGTCCGTGCCTTTTGTTTTTTTAGTTGATTGTTAATTTGATTGTCCCTTTCTCTCCATACTCCAATTGTACAGTTGCTTACAAATCTTTAGTACAGGTGGTATCGTACACACGCGTTCTTATAGCTAATGTAATTGTTAATGTAATTGTTACAGCTAGTGTTAGTTGTTTTCACTTTCTTGCTTTTTTTCTCGTGGTGCAGGAAGTGGGTGTTTTTTCCTTTTTTAGGAACTTTTAGGGTCACTTAGTTGTCCGTCGGTTCGTCTGTCAAGACTTTTTATCTTGCGAAATGAATAAAGGTAACGAATTAAAATTTAATTCATATGCTCAGGTCTATAGTCTCTTAAAGTTATAAACAAATCTTACTTCTAAGTTAACGCAGATTAAATACGGCCGCTTATGCCGCAAAAAAAGTGTATTTTGATACTCAACGAAATTAAAGTTCGGAGGATACTTTCCGTTGTTTCCGTTGACCTAGAAGTAAGAAGTAATATCGTCTTATATAACAATAAAAAGAAGCTGAATATTGTAAGTTTTTATTAGATCAAGTTCGGGAAAAAGTGGGAAAAAACTGCGAGACTCGTTCTTAAACCACTTAACACTCTACTAAGGTTGGCCGGAAAAGATCTCTCTTAGAGACTAGTTATGTAATCACATTTCAAATAAATGGTTTGCAATAAAAATATATATAATATCTACCAATAAATTCGTAACTGAACCCTCGTTGCGCGAGTACGGCTCGTACTTGACCAGCTTTTTTCCATTTCATTTGTCCTCTTCCGACCACAGATCTTGACGTAAAACCTGCAATACGTAGGTAGGTCGTTTCCATAGCTACCCCGCTACCCGTGATCAGTCACTGGAGGGATTCGAAATTGTGTTTCCGTCCAATTTAGTTGTTCCATTAGCACACGCTGTCGTGTTGTGTCTCTCGTCTCTCTGAGACGCCTCGCTTGCCTAACACGCACTTGATTTAGCGACTTATATTTTTGTTAGTCAGCAATATACGTAAGTCTTATTATTGTCTGCATTTTCAGAAGAACAATTTATATTTATAATAATAGTAATATTATATTCTTTTTTTTTAATGCACTAACCCGTGCTAAGAACAATTTTAAAACCCTATTTAGAGGCTAAAAATTCCACCCATGCCGGGATTCGAACCCGCGACCTCTGGCTATGCCGGTGAGTCGCGAAGAGTGCTGGCACGGATAGCCAGAGGCCGTGGGTTCGAATCCCGGCATAAGTGGATTTTTTTGCCTCTAAATAGGTTTTTAAAATAGTAATATTGTTACTTTTTTATGCACCCTATATGAGTCCCACTACAAGGCACAGATAATCTCTCAGACAGAGAAAGAGTATGGGCGGAGTGGTAATAGTAAAGGATTAGAACCTACAATCGAAACCCGGCACGTACCAATGACTTTGTTTTCTAAGTTGTGTACATTTGTCAAGTTATGGTAGCAATACCACTCGCTTCTGAAGGAAAACATCGTGAGGAAACCTGAGTGTCTGAGGTGTCCATCTACCTTAGCGCTCGAAATTGCCAAACCGCGGCGAGCGCGTGGTTATATTGTTATTACAAATATTGTATACTTTTTTAATGATAGATCGCCCGCCACTAAGTTTTGCTGGAAGCTCTTTTGGAAGGACGTTTACTTTAGAATATATGTCCTGCCGGAATGTCCCGCACGTCCTGCTGGTAGGACGCGATTTGTATTAAATATATTTTGGTCCTTCTGGCAGTACCCTTGACATCCATTGCACGAATTAATCAATGCGCGAACGCGCTGCTCCCGTCTATACTCGTGCGCCATCGCTGGCTGACTGAAGTTCTGAACCCTATGGCTTTAAAAATAAAAAAGATACAGCTAAAAATATTTGCGTCCTTCCGGTGGGCCTCAGAGTCCTGCCAGCAGCACGCCGGGCAATGTATCATTAAGGTCGTACAATTGTTTCCGGAAAACAATGTCGACATTCTATATTTTAGCAAAAGTCAGATAAACAATAGCACGTAATACACAGTATTGCAAAGAGGTTCGAAATTTCACTGATGCCGGTGAGTCGCCCATTAGCTCAGTTGGATGAGCTCTGGCACGGATAGCCAGAGGTCGCGGGTGCGAATCCCGGCATGGGTGGAATTTTTAGCCTCAAAATAGGTTTTTTTAAAACCAATAGCAATTCTTCTTCACTTGATACTTCATATACTTAAAAGGTAACAATGCACTCTGTATGGTACCTTCTTCCTTTAGAATAAAATTACCATTTAACTATAAATCACATTGTGTTGGTTAATAATGGTAACCACATACATATCTTAAATATTTTACCTGGGTGCCTTACCTGAAAAATTGTTCTAGTACCGATTGTTACACTTAAGACAGTGTTTATTATTGTATAAATAAAGACATCTGAAAATCAATCAATAATGCTTGAGCTCGAAGTTCACTTCCGATGTAGGTATTTTAATTGCAACTTCAACTACAACAACTTAAATACTTCATCTATATTTTTTAATTTACAATAATTCGTATAATAATTATTTAATTTTGTGATAAGTATAAAATTTCTGCGTGTTTTAAAATAAAATGTAAATACGCCTAATATACAGGATACATTAATGTTACCTAGTTTAGGCAACAATTGTTATATATGTTAAGTTATATTACTGAAAATAAACAATTTATTTCTTCTTATTATTATTACCTAGATAAACCCAGAAAGTAACCAAAAACGATTGATCTCAAATTTAATACTATTTTTATTTTTAATGCACTAACCCGTGCTAAGGACAAATTTAAAAACATATTTAGGGGCTAAAAGAGGTTGCGGGTTCGAATCCCGGCATGGGTAAAATTTTTAGCCTCTAAATAGGTTTTCAAATTTAATGTTCCTATTCTTGGCTATCAGCAGATAGTTATTGTCACATATTGTTTTTATATCGAGAGGTTTAACTCCTCCACGAATTAGTACTTTAGAAAAAGATGTCCTTTACCATAATTATTAATGTTGCAATTAAGACATTTTGCGAATTCGTCATTAATTTTGCGAATTCGTTATTTTGCGAATTAGATACCTACAGGCAAATTACGCTTTACCAGAATTCGGTAGCCATTTCAAAAAAAATGGCGGATTTGTCTGCAGCAGCACCCTGACTATGTGGCACAGTATCGCGGCACTCTGTCCACTTTATTACATTTGTTTTACTGAAGATAAAAAATATTTTCTTTTGACGTTTTTTGCAGCATACGAAAGTTCTATTAATTTCATTTTAACCACAAACTATTTTCAAACAGCGTTCCTTTTTCAATTTTTTTTTCCATTTGCCAGTTTTTGGCTATGTTTATGATATAGTTGATTGAACCCAGCAAGCGTGGACTTGACTTTCGTTTAAATCTAAGGCTAACTAAATATTCTATCAACTGGATAGAGACATACCATAAGAGTAAACGGAGAGAATGTAGAGTCTACGTAGCGGCAGTAAGTACAAAGGAAGACCTGACGACTGACTTACTTAAAGACAATTTCGGTTTCTTTTTTCTAATGTTTTATTTCTTCTATTTCATTACTAAGTCCAGAGAATGTCAATAAATGTATTTTCTTTGTCACTTTATTCCAAGATAGGTATATGCTTGTCTGGTTTTAATACACAAAAGGCGCACATATTTGTCACCTCAGATCATATTTCTTAAAATATTCTTAGTTGCAAAATAATTAAACAAAAAAATAAATAATAAATAATATAAATAAAATTTATTTAGTGATATTTGAACATTGGTACAAAATAAGTTTTCATTTACTTTGTACCATTTAAGAAATACTTGGCTGCTAAAACACTGGCCTTAAACAATCAAAGTAGAAGAACGGTAAATGTTTAAAATAACCTTATCTAAGGTTATTTTAAAGTTTTTATTGTGGCCCATACAGGCACGTGCAACATCTCGAATATAGTGTGTAAGAGGGCGGTAAATACGGGTGCCACCATTTTTAGAAACATTCTATAAAAGTAAGCGGATTAAACCGCATAAAACCAGTCCATCGAGTGCGTGCTGGTTATGCTAGAATAGTTGGAAAAATCATCGATTTTGTTTTGCGACAAACGTGCTGTGTCGCTCTGAGGATATTGAATAAAAAACTCATTTTCCTCCATGGTTAGATACAGTGAGCTTTTTTTTCTCTGTGAGCATGACAGGTTTGATTTAATTTGACGGGTAGGAATTTTCGTTTCCTTTCAATGATGTAACTTTTGAGCGAGGGATGAATCAGCAGCTTGTTAAAATGAAGTCTAGAAGTCCCTTAGTGCTGTGCTCGGCAGCCGTTTGTGTTAAGACTTGCTAAATAATATTACACGGTTCTTTCGGTGGTTTCAGAATTAGCTTTACGGGAGCGCAAAGTTAAGAAAAAAAAACATTTAATAACATATGATGAATACCAGACATAGTTATAGAGTACGTACAACGGTATTGCATGAACACGAGTATTTGAAACGAATCCCTTTTTCAATTATTTCAGCATAACTCCGTTTTTCCAAGTACCCGCACTGTCATTTCTCGTCGCAAATTAAAATCAAAGTGAAGTAACTTCGTTCTCCGAGATGTTCCACGAGGATTGATTAAACATTAGTAGTGACTGAGCGAGCAGACTGGCGTAGTAAATCGTCGGTCTACCATCACGAGGCTTGCTCGAGTCGAGGCAAGCGCACGCTCAGCCTCGCGCGTGCTGGGGGGCGAGTCTCTAAAATGTGCAGTTGTTCAATAGAGTAGTTTTTTTTAATGCACTAACTTTTTTTTAATGTACGTAATACAGACAGTTGTAAAGAGGTTCTAAATTTCACTGATGCCGGTGAGTCTCCCATTAGCTCAGTTGGAAAGAGCGCTGGCACGGATAGCCAGAGATCGCGGGTTCGAGTCCCGGCATGGGTGGAATTTTTAGCCTTTAAATAGGTATAAAAACCTATTTAGAGGCTAATAATATGGCTCAATTGGTAGAGCGCTGGCACGGATAGCCAGAGGTTGCGGGTTCGAATCCCGGCATGGGTGAAATTTTTTGCCTCTAAATAGGTTTTTAAATTTGTCCTTAGCACGGGTTAGTGCATTAAAAATAAAAATAGTATAATCATGTGGGTACAGTGATATCGTTCCGATGTAAAACCTAACTGCAAAGTGGGTAGTCGGGGCTGTAAGTGATGCAATTTGCTTAAGCCAGATGTCGCTGCCTGTACGTAAAACAGAGAATAGTGTAAAGAGGTTCCAAATTTCACTGATGCCGGTGAGTCGCCCATTGGCTCAATTGGTAGAGCGCTGGCACGGATAGCCAGAGGTTGCGAGTTCAAATCCCGGCATGGGTGAAAGTTTTAGCCTCTAAATAGGTTTTTAAATTTGTCCTTAGCACGGGTTAGTGCATTAAAAATAAAAATAGTATAACTTTAAATAGGTTTTTAAAAAAGAGTCATATAAGTCCAGCAAGATGTCCGACAGACGCTGGATGCGGCAAGCTGAAGACAGGGCGCTATGGCGCTCATTAGGGGAGGGCTATGTCCAGCAGTGGACTATTATAGCCTGAAGAAGAAGAAGTCCGGTAATTGTCGTTTCATTTACACTTTCGGTAGTCTAGTAACCAATCGCATTGCAATGATGTAACCCGTGTTATTTAACTCGCCGCCTCGCGCGATTCGATCTTCTTCGCGAGAGGTGCCGATTTAATTTACGCGGGTTACGCGGGTTATACACCTGGAATGACATTGTACTCCTCACGTTTTGTAGACTACCAAATTGAGGCAAATAACAAAGATTGTTGTGCTTATTTGCTTGCCAGTGGATGCATTCAAAGGATTGATTTCATCATTCTTAATTCGCGCGATTATAGATTCGATGTATTGGCACCAAGCCTCGCCAACATTTCAGTGGCGTATTCACTCCAACGTTTCGTGGCGAATTCATTCCTTCTGGACAAGGCGAGGCAGCCTCACGTGGCAAATCCGTGCGGCATATTACCGAGACAGTCCACTCAGTCAGTATATATAAGCGTTCTTCGGGTGAACAGTTCCAAGTTGATTTTCCTTTGAGCTCAAAAGAATAGAAATAAAAGCAACCGTTGTTCCATAAAAGGTTTCTGAGCTGCGCAAACATTGAGTTTACGGTCACCGATCATGAAGCGACATCAATCAGAGGATCGATTTTATTTTAGCAAAACATCAATCTACATGAAAATTACCTAACCTCAATACCGACCATAAAAACATAAGTCTTTGTAAATGACAAACTAAATTATTTTAAAACTAAATCCCGGCTTGGGTGGAATTTTTAGCCTCTAAAGGGGTTTTTTAAAACACAAACTGTTATATAAATGTTTCAGAAATTACGCATTTTATAGATAATTATAATATAATTATATAATAAGGCTTGCATGATTCAAAGGTTTAAACTAACGTCATTTCGGTCGCTAATTTCAAATTTTTCTATCGTGTCTAGGATAATAATATAAAATTCTATTGATAATTTTCCTCTGGCGGGCTGTAACTGTGCTACAAATCTATATATACCTTATATATATATATATATATATATATATATATATATATATATATATATATATATATATATATATATATATATATGTATATATATATATGTATATAAATAAATAAATTCCAATTTCCCTTGATCACGGCATAACGCGTGAACGGGCGGACCAATTTCGCTTATTCTTTTTTTCATTGTGTTTATAACTGTGAGGCTAAGGTAAATTATAAAAAAAAAATTAAACATTTCGTTTTTTCTTAATCTTAGAGAAAACTTTCGAAGTCGGGGCGGGCAGCTAGACTGTGATAAAAATAAGCGAGGAACAAAAGAAAGTACGTAGGTTACCGTTAGCCATCGATACCCTAAGTGGTAGTTGTCAATACTCCCTTGGTGGTGAGTTTCGTCCACCCTCCCGCGACTGACCCGGTTACCTATATTGACTTACACGTAGAAATGGGTATCAACATCGGGTGATTCCAAACGCGACGCTAGAAACGGATTCTAAGAGTAGGAATAGAGGCCTACTCATGCGCACCGAATCCTGTCGAAGTCAGAAGAAAACTATAGACAAGGTTTTAGTCCTCAATATGTAGGTAATTACTTTTCCGTTGGCAATAATATTATTTTAAACACAAGTGGGCGGCAGTAAATACAAAGTTTAACAACTGCATAATTGAATCGAGCCGCAGAAAACTTCCTATTTGATCGGCGAAAAAATCAACATATTTCAGCAACTTTATATTACCCATCATCAATTAGTTTGTTATTTATCAGAGTTTTTGAACTGAAATTAAATAATTTTCTGACCATGTTTGACTTATTTGCTCCCACGCGTCTCAGCTAGCTTATACATTTTGCTGAAAAAAATGTTTGGTTGGCTGTTTTGGAGCGCAGCATGGTATTTTGGACTCGTTTGGTTCTTCGGTTCCTCAATGTACTCACGACGATATCACGCATATAGGCCAGCAATGACGTTGGGCCGTGGCATCCGGCGCTGCGGGCGGAAGCAATATGCGATGCGCAACTTAGTTACTGCATTGATTGGTGTCCTCTCCCTTCTTTAGCCCCATTTACATCCAGCCCAATGCGCTGCGTCTATGCACCCAAAGCATTCCGAAACCCGCAAGAAACCGGATCATAACTAATGTGACTTATCCTGACAATCTTTGCATTGTGAGGATAATCACTATATCAACTCTTTGTATGTCCCCACTGCTGGGACACGGGTCTCTTCCTGCATCGCAGGAAAGTTACGCCATACTGCACCACGGGGGCCAAGTCCGTGTTGGTGGAGGGTTGTAAGACAGTGGCCGGCCTTACAGTCAGACGGCCTCAGATATGGTTTAACGACTACCATTACCTGACAGCCGACACCAACGGCTTAACGTGCCTTGCGAATGACTGAAGTCACGTCAGTTTTAAAATACTGCAACCTACAGGCTAGCCCATGGCAGCTGGTATACTGTGTACTGCTTAGGTTCAAAAATAAACCAAAATAACTTGGAAACAAGGCCGTGTTCCAAGTTATTTTGGTTTATTTTTGAACCTAAATGGAAAATGGAAACATTGCAAGTAGGCCACTACTGGCCAGTAGTGGCCTACTTGCAATGTTTCCATTTTCACCATTATATTGACCATGAACAGCATACGAAAACGTACATAAAAGAAATTCTTTCATTTCCCTTCCCACTTATGCTGAAGTAGGGAGGTTGGAAGATGAGAAAGTTGCACTTTGGTAATTGTGTTCAGAGTAGTGCGCAGTGGAAAACTTGTGTTAGTAGTTTTCTATTTGTACTGTGAAGGTTATATTATACTTTGTAAGAAGGGCCTTCCAGACGATCGGATAAATCCTTTAAGGCCCTTTAAGTTATCTTATGTTACGTTACGTTATGTTATTCCTTACAAATACGTATATAAATCTGAGAAAAAACGCATAGAACAAAATTTGTTGTAAAACACAAACTCTAAAGCGGTGTTTTAAGAATGGTCAGGCTGGGCGCATGCTGAGACGCAAGCGACGCAGCACAGCGCAGCGCACGGCAGCGCAGATTATGTAAAGCATGGAACGTCATTGATCTACGTACGCTGCGGCGCAGGCACGTTCGACGCAGACATGTGTCTGCGTCGCACGTGCCCTGCTCTGCGTCTCGTTATAGTGCCGGCACAGATTTCTGCGCAGCGTTGCCATATGTACGGATTCAAAAGCTGGCAACATTGGCTCGTGTCAGTCATTTAACTTTGTGCTATCCACACCGGGAAGGGAAACTACCTTTTGCGTAGGTGTCACTGACAGGGATAGCATGATATTTAGCAGTTTGCCGCTATAGGAAACTCGTTGAATGAGAGAAAAGAAAGAAAGATAATAAGAAATGTTTTGTACCTACTGAATGACACTTGTCAATATTCGATAACACAGTATTATTTTGTTTTTATGTTAAATTATTCTTTTTCTGCGCTTTGACAAACTGTAAAGCAGCAACGATTTGTCCATTTCATAATCAGACTCTGAACTCATGTTTTCGTCAAACGTCTATTCCTTACACGAGCTACGAAGCGAATAGCTGTGTCGCAGCATGCGGTGGGGGGCTATGTTTGACGCAACTGCCCTGCCCTGTACTGAACTGTGCTGCGCTGTACTGCGTCGCCTGCGTCTCAGCAAAAAAGGTTGTTTACAATTAGAAATAGGTCATTTCAGCCCGTAGCAAATATTAATGGATATTGACTGCTTTTATAAAATTTTAATTTTAAAATCTTAATTTAAGCTTTTATAAAATTAAAGAAACGGTGTGTTCCTAAGCGGAATTACGTCATTCACGAAAAGGTTTGGATTCAAAATCAAAGTGGTAGGAAGTCCCGCAGCGTGGAAAAATGTTTTCTATTATCTACTTTATATGCGTAATGTAATCGTTCAATACGCGTAAATAAATGCAAGGACAGTTGACTCGCTGGTCAACGATTGCATTCAATACGCGTAAATAAATGCAAGAACAGTTGAGTTTCCGGGCCCCGGCCATAAGATGCTTGACTTATTATCTTCGCTTGACACATGAACCCTTTTGTTTTTCGGCTTTATTACTTTCGTCATAATAAAGTTGGTTTTGAATTTATACTATTTTTATTTTTAATGCACTAACCCGTGCTAAGGACAAATTTAAAAACCTATTTAGAGGCTAAAAATTTTTGTAAAGTAATTTAAGAAACAGGAAAAAAAATATGTTGCGCATTTTTTCAATATTAATGCCATATGTTTGTAAAGTATGGTTAAAATGTTACCTTAAGAAAATTAACAAATTCAAAGTCACTCTGTATTTTCTATGTTTAGAACAAAAGCATTTGCGAATGTTACAGGTATGTACTCGTAACACGCTATTTGGATCCTTCCAGCGTCTAGATAAGTAGGTATTCAAACATTGATACTGGTTTAATGATTCTGTTTACTCAAACATTGTTAACAATAACTTTGTGAAGTTGACAAACATCTTTGAATTATTAACAGATTTTAGTAATTCGTTGAAGTGAGCATCGTATCAAACACAGTTGGGTTTATTTATGTTCAGCAACCTCAAGCCGAGTGCCTGAACTACGGAAGCCAACTCTATCCACGAAAAAGTGCTAGAATAGCCTAACAGAAGTGCTAGCAAATTAGCCGAAAAGCGAATTATGAATTTACCAGACCCTTGCAATTTTATATATTATTCAGGACACAAACAGTTATACAGAAATCTATAAAAGTATGTGTATACAAAATTAGACCTGAAGGTCCCTTCAGTAAACAAAATATTAATAAGAAAAAGATGCCATCTTAAGCATCTTCTTCTTATTATTATTTAAAACATAGTTTAGATTTACAGTAAAATCATCATCATCAAAATAGAAGTGTGAGCCATTTTTAACTTCGTTGTATTTGAGCAATAGGCTACCCGCCTCATTATTAAATTCGTTAAATATAATTATATTCTTTTTAATGCACTAACCCGTGCTAAGAACAACTTAGCACGGGTTTAATTCGTTTAATATAACTGTAAAAATATCTTTGAAAAAATTATTAACAGGTTTATAATAAGCATGTTGAGTGTGAACTATATAAGTATAAAATAATTGACCAGAACGTGACAAGACGCGAGGCACTAGTGATATTTTTTCTAAAAGCGTTGGGCAGTCAATCTTTTTACTTAAAAGTTTGAAGATAAATAAAGGCCTTGAGCCCTTTATCCCCATCAAATAAGACGAATAACTATTTCGCGAAGTATCTTTGCTCTATCTTAGCTTTTGGTCTGAAACACTAAGTCTGAATTCATGCGCTGAATCTAGCGCATATCTGTAAACTTGGGTTAAGTAATGCATAAACTTTGCTCTCCAGTCAGCTCTATGAACAAGCCTAAACAAGCACACGGTCGGCTCTCAATCCTTGAAGGCTCTCGAGTTGTTTGGGACCCTAATGGCTTTCGGCATTTCAGAGACTAATGCCCTTTGTCGTTTCTTGTAGTTACTGTACACATTTGTTTTTCTCAAGCGACTGGCCGACGTTGACGTCGCAACTTGAAAGTTTAATGAACAAAAATCTAAAGTCAAGGTGATTATGTCAACAATCTGTTGACATACCTAATTATGTACCTGTGGTTGTCTGGAAGAAATTTCTTTCTTTAATAAGGCCGCCTATTGTACTGTTCTATGTTATTGTATAAAGTCTCTCATGTAAATCCTGGTGTACATATTATATCTAGATAGATAGATAGATATCTAGCTGTGATCAGATTTAAATAAAAATAAATAGATAGATAGATAGATAGATAGATAGATAGATAGATAGATAGATAGATAGATAGATAGATAGATAGATAGATAGATAGATAGATAGATAGATAGATAGATAGATAGATAGATAGATAGATAGATAGATAGATAGATAGATAGATAGATAGATAGATAGATAGATAGATAGATAGATAGATAGATAGATAGATAGATAGATAGATAGATAGATAGATAGATAGATAGATAGATAGATAGATAGATAGATAGATAGATAGATAGATAGATAGATAGATAGATAGATAGATAGATAGATAGATAGATAGATAGATAGATAGATAGATAGATAGATAGATAGATAGATAGATAGATAGATAGATAGATAGATAGATAGATAGATAGATAGATAGATAGATAGATAGATAGATAGATAGATAGATAGATAGATAGATAGATAGATAGATAGATAGATAGATAGATAGATAGATAGATAGATAGATAGATAGATAGATAGATAGATAGATAGATAGATAGATAGATAGATAGATAGATAGATAGATAGATAGATAGATAGATAGATAGATAGATAGATAGATAGATAGATAGATAGATAGATAGATAGATAGATAGATAGATAGATAGATAGATAGATAGATAGATAGATAGATAGATAGATAGATAGATAGATAGATAGATAGATAGATAGATAGATAGATAGATAGATAGATAGATAGATAGATAGATAGATAGATAGATAGATAGATAGATAGATAGATAGATAGATAGATAGATAGATAGATAGATAGATAGATAGATAGATAGATAGATAGATAGATAGATAGATAGATAGATAGATAGATAGATAGATAGATAGATAGATAGATAGATAGATAGATAGATAGATAGATAGATAGATAGATAGATAGATAGATAGATAGATAGATAGATAGATAGATAGATAGATAGATAGATAGATAGAGAACACTTTATTGTACATAAAAAAGGAAATTACACAGATATTTCTTAACCTAAGAGTACAGACGGCGGCCTTATCACTAAAAGTGATCTCTTCCAGACAAAATTTGGATGGACTGGAGCAATTTATTGGAGAAGGAAGTAGATGTACAAATAAATCAAAATATTTCAGATACATTTGAATAAAATATGAAAATAATAAAAATGATATATTTATGTGAAGACAAAACGGTGCTATTACCACCACCATTATTTGCGCTTTGATTCTGGCTCTGCGTCTTGAAATGCTTGTTTGTGCGGTGACTAATTTAATCAATTTCGGCTATGCAATGAACCATGTACCGGGGATTTTGAGATTCAACCGAAGTAAATTAATATATTTGGCACCTTAGATAAGATAAGATAAGAATATTCTTTGTTGTACACCAGAGCACATATTATAAAACATGTAAAGATGCAAAGTACAATTGGAGGCCTTATTGCTAAAAGCAATTTCTTCCAGACAACCTTACGACGGAAAGTTGCTGAAGGAAATTAGAGACGGGTAGTCGGTGCAAATATGAATATATTAATACACTACTTATATAAATAACAATGTACCTACATAAACAGTTACACACATAGCTATGATAAACTTACATAAATACGTTATAATAACAATCTACGCGATGAGGAAATAAATACAATATTGTGTACCTAGACATACGGAAAAGACGAAATGAAAAGGACAATGCACGAATACTAAACTTGCAGGGACTGATAAAACTCCTTACCTTGCTTTTAAAGACAGCTGAGGAAGGGGAGCGCCTTATTGATACCGGAAGATCATTCCACAGCCGGGTGGTCGTTACGGTAAACGAGTCGCTGAAGAACCTCGTCGAGTGAGTAGGAGTCTTCAGCGACATATTCAGTTCAGACCTTAAAGCCCGGCTGTGGGAATCACCGAGGTAGGTAAAGCGCTCTTTAAGATATGAAAGAGTGGCTGGATTGAACAGTATTGAGTAGAGAAGAGAGAGAATGTGAGCATTCCTACGAAAACGGATGGGAAGCCACTTGAGCTTAGCGCGGCACCAAGTGTTGACATTTCCAGCTCCTCCTCGCCAAAGGTATTCATCTACCAAACATGGTATAATCTAATGAATTTATTCTATTGCCGTCTTCATTCCAATGGACTTCGATATCAACCCTTGTACGTCCCCACTGCTGGGGCACGGGTCTCTTCCTGCATCGCAGGAAGGTTAGACCATACTCCACCACGGGAGCCAAGTCCGGGTAGGTGGAGGATTGTAAGACAGTGGCGAACCTTACTGTCAGAAGTTATCAAGCCGCCCATAAGGCCTCTGACATGGCTTAACGACTGCCATTACATGACAGCCAACGGCTTAACGTGCCTTGCGAAGCACGGAAGCGCTCGGAAAAAAAGCCACTAGCGGTAGCCACGGGACAGTCACCCATCCTGCACTTGACCACGCCTGTTGTTGCTTAACTCAAGTGATTGATTCCAATCAGTAGGTTCGGCTAGGCCACGAGCGCTTCCAATGGATTTGCTGTCATTATTTAGGCACTAGCCAAGTGAGTTTTTTAGTTGTTATTAAATATGTATACTTGTAATTTAAACCCACCAATCGTGTTGGAGATAAGTGGGGATAAAGCTTAGAGTCTCTTTAACTCACTCTTTGAGCATAGGCTTATACCGAGACTTGCAATCAGACGTATGCAGGGTCACCTCGTAAATGTGTAATAACTTTAAAATAACAACAGTTGGTATTGGCGCTCAAATTCAACATTTTTCTGTTAGATTTTACTCCATTTTTTTTGTATTATCAGAATTTAAATTACTTCGTGGAATTTGATTGGCTCTCTACTAATGTCGCAGCCTTTGGTAAGTCATTGACCTAGTTAGAAGAATATCAAAGCCACACTGCGAAACCCAAAAACTGGCAGGAAAAAATATTTTATTGAAAGAATTTTAATGAAAAGATCGAAAGTAGAACAAAAGTTATTGTAAATGACTATTTGGAGAACCCGCGTCTTCTGGCTTACCGTACCTGGTACGGTTTTTAAAATTGTCCTCAGCACGAGTTGGTGGAAAAAAAAAATTGTAAATGATAAACTGTATTTGACGTGTTTAAAGAATCATGTATTTTGAGGTAACCCTGAACAGGCTGCTTCATATTAAACGTTATGCTACGAAGCACGAAATCAAGTTGCGAAATTGCAATACTTAAGTTTAATCTTGAAAATGAAACTTATAGCTATCGAAATAAACAAATGAAATGAAATGAAAAAGGTACCAAAAGTTACAGTATTTGTCCTGGCTCCCAAACTAGGATACCCTGTGCTATGGGTAGCCAGGCACTTTTGTAGTTCTATGTACAATGTGCATAATTGCAGATTTCTTAGATCTAGTTAGATTACGTTTATTGTACATAATTCATACATAAACTTAACTTAATGGCTTTACATCTTTAAAAACCTATTTAGAGGCTAAAAATTTCACCCATGCCGGGATTCGAACCCGCAACCTCTGGCTATCCGTACCAGCGCTCTACCAATTAGGCAATGGGCGACTCACGACATCAGTGAAATTTCGAACCTCTTTACAATATTCTCTGTATTACGTATTCTAATATTGTAATATATAATAGTATAATATTTTCTGCTTTACATCTGATATTGTTCACACGGTACACAAAATAATAAATTAATTAGTAAAATAAATCACTGTAGAGTGAGTTGCACTGCAACGTAATTGAATACAACAGTATTAGCAGCCTTAATCTCACTGCAAGGCACACGTTTTTAGGGAATCTCACTGCAAGGCCTATGCTTTCAGGGAATCTCACTGCAAAACACACGCTATTTTTAATATCAGAAGCCTCGTTGTAGCGAAAATCCACAGAATAGTATATTTCATTACAAGTGTGGAAAGGCTGTCATTGCAAAGAGTTCCGACAAATGTCTACCCGAGCCGAGGCGCAGCCGAAGGCGAGGGTTGACAGTCGGAACAAGTTGCAATGACGGTTCCGCACGTGTACTGAACGACTATTTTTAATACAGTTGCGAGAAAAAATAAGCAATTTAATAAAGAAAAAATATTTGGAAAATGGCGCCAACCGTAAAAAAATATAAGCAGAGATTTTTTTTCTTCACCCATTCTAGTAGGCAAATGGTAAATAAACTATGCCCATACAGCCAAGTCTTCAGTAGAATTTTTTTATCGATATGAAATGAAAATGAAATTTAATGAGATGAAATGAAATGAAACTTAACTCATTCAATCAAGTCATGAAATCTGATATTGAAACAAATTAGTAGCTCATAAAAACTTCTATGAGTTTTTTTAGTAAAAACGTTTTTCTTTTTAATAGACATTATTTTGACAGTTGGGAAAGAGAACGAACGAGTGCGGGAAAGGTAAAAAAAAGCACGAGTGTGTAATAGCCCACATTCCGCACGCTATACGTCCCCAATACGCCACTTTTTGAGCAACTGTATTAAAAAAACCTTATCATATAATCTTTTATCATAAGCAATTAATTAATTGATTTGTTTCACCAAAAACTATTTCATTTCTCTTCCCGCCACAATCATTCGGAAAGTGAATTACCTCGTATAGGATAAATCACTTCTTGATGTTGCTCGCTAAGTCGCCACCTTTTGAAGTATCAACAATAATTCTTTGGTGACCTACTAAGATCAACTAATGATATAGAGACAAAAGTCACTGACTGGAGCAGAGCTTTTGCAGATCCCCTAAAGGCCCGTATATCAATGCTACCCGGCAATCGAACTGATTGGTATCGGGTCAAAGAACAGGAACGGATATACGAGGTATCTTTCTACGCACGAGCAAACTTCACAAGTATTTTTTTAAACAGATACCTATGTTTAAATAGTTCTATGATTGATATTTATAAAACAACTTAAACGCCTTATTTATAAAAAGAAAATTTCACCAAAACACTCTTAAGAATTAGTTAAACCCTGTTTATATCAAGAATTCCTCTCATAAACCGACTTTTTGTGGGATCAACTTCTCATAAATAAGACTGTACGATATAAATGTATGATACCAATGTCACAGCGTATTATCTTACGTATAAAATATTGTCTTGAGCACTATCTATTACAAACTCATATTTGACCAGTGTTTATTATTTGTGTTAAGGATACCCAAAAAATTCATTGCGTCCTTCCACCAATCCGGACTTGGCCCCCGTGGTGGAGTGTCGCGTCCTTAGGCAAAAGACCCGTGCCCTCGGTGGGGATATAATGGGATGATGATGATGAAAAAAAGAATGCACTATAATCAGTCTAAATTAAACACTTACATTTGTTAAAAAATCTTAAAAAACCTTATACCAAGTACAAACACAAAGCTGACTGGTTCTCGGTCGCCTAGTAGGTTTATAAGACAGAATTACGTTAACTCATTCACAAATGAGTTTGTTAAAAAATTCGATAACTTATTTCCAATAAGCGTGGGGATTATGGGTATTATCCCCTATGATAGCACAATGTGGCGCTCTTTAGGCGAGGGCTATAGTTAGTTAGTTTGTTCTGTGATTTCCGCACTTAGCCTTAGGCTGTGAGATCACTCCAGCCATCCAATTTCTTTCCAGAAAGCCAGCAGTGCACCAATGTTACTGCTGGCCTAGGGGAGGGCTATGTCCAGCAGTGGACTAGTATTAACCTGACGACGACGACGATTTCCAATAAAGTGTTCTTAATCTATGTATGGCAGTTTGAAGTGCTGAGGTATTTGAATACCTCAGACACGCAGGCTTCCACACGATGTTTTCATTCGCCGTCAGCGAGTGGTATAGCTACTATAACTTCACAAATCTACATAACTTAGAAAACAGTCATTGGTACATGCCGGGGAACGAACCCACGACCTCGCGAGAAGTTGGCGTTCTGCACTGCTCTGCTACCATTACTTCAGCGGTCTGGCTCAAATAAAATCAGTTTAGGTATAGTTTCGTTTTTACATTCTCAGTTCTCATGTATTTTTTTTGTTCATCCGCAATAAAATAAATTGTAAGATATACATATACCTTTATTATACGAAAAGAGTGAATATTACAAAAAAAGTAAGCGCAATATAGACGGTTCAATTAACCTAACCCACCCCAAAATTCCTCTCGGCAATTCAGCACGAGATAATCTGTTACACGATGCTAAAATAACTGATTTATTACTTACATGCTAACAACTCGTGAATTTGATACCAATTTCGGCAAAAAAGACATACGAATTTTTAACCAGCTTCAAAAAAGTGGAAGATTTGAATTAAATTAAATCAAATACATCCGACAGAGAACCAAAGTTAACGTCATAGAGAATTAGCGAGCTGAGTGGCAGTGGGCTGGCCATATCTCGCGAAGAACCGACAACCTTTGGAGTAAGCGTGTTCTTGAGTGGAGACCGCGACGCGACTCGGCAAACGTAGTGTAAGACGCTCTCCGACCAGGTGGGATGACGATCTGCGTAAAACTGCAGGCAGATGCTGGATGGGGCAAGCTGAAGACAGGGCGCTATAGCGCTCATTAGGGAAGGGCTATGTCCAGCAGTAGACTACATAATATAGCCTGAAGAAGAAGAAGAAATACATTTATTAGTTTAAACATATATAGGTATTTTGCTTACATTATAGTATATTGTAGCCAAATCTTATTTTTTTACGTACGAAAACACAAAATGATATTAAGAATTTAACATAATGAGTAAAAAAAATATTAATTTTTGTTGACAAAGGGCCGGTTTCTGAATTGAGCATTTCACTAAGTAACGTTCACAAATACTTATGTAACGTTCTGTCACGCTCTTTTCCGAGAAATTCAAAGAGACAGCACTATTTACTTAGCGAAATTCTCAATTCAGAAACTAGCCAAAAAGTTATCAAACTAGACCTTTATTTAAGTCAAGTGGAGTACGTTTCCGTACCGAACTACTTGTAAGTTTGATAATGAAAGTGAAATTGTCTTTATAGCCAACCAATAACACTTACATTATAAAGGCGAAAGTTTGTGATACACACTCACTAACTTTCGTCTTTATAATATTAGTGTGATTTGTTTGTGAAAGTTTGTGAGTGTGTATGTTTGTTACTGCTTCGTGTCTAAAGGGCTGGAGCGATTTTAATAAAATTTGGTATGGAGTTAGCTGACACCAATTATTGTCCCTAATAAGCCGCGGGTAACACCGCGGGACACAGCTAGTATTAAATAAAGTACAGTAACTGAAATAATATTGTTACGAGAAGTATTCAGCGATGCCTCTGGCAAACGCTGCCAATTTCGAAGTTCTGCGAAGACTCTTATGTGCTCCACTAACCTATTATATTAAATGACCTGAGACTTATATAACCTTATTACTGAGAACGTAAGAGCGAGCAAATACACTCAATTCCCTGGAGATGTTACGACAGTTTAATAAATTTTTAATAGGGTGATACCGACAGTTTAATAGGATGAAACTGGGTGAAACTTTAAATTTAAAATTTCAATTAAATAAATTGTACAAACACAAAATTTTGTATATTTTTATTTTGCGCTCAGCGACTCTGTAATTAAGTTTTTATCCCTTAACTTAAAGTTCCAAGGCTTTTGCTGAAAATCAGCGTCGGCAGTGGAGCATGTTCCCTGGCGACTTTAAGCTGAGCATAAGGCCTTTTGCCAAATCTAGTTCTTTAGAAATTTTCTCAGTTATTGTACCTTGTTTATTTATTTTTTTGTTGGCAATAAAAACATTTCACTTCTTTCAAAATAATAAAGAATATACCTACATATTTTACTTGTGTTTACCCAATATCATACGTAACATGACTTTAGAGCGAAGAGTATGGGAGATATTGGTATTGTTGGCAAGTCATATCACGAGTAAGTTTAACAGATAAATTTTACAAGCATATTACTAAGAAAATGATGATATTATGAATATGTACGTGATACAACAAAAGTCGCGGTTTCACGGTCTTAGTACGCTCGGACCGAGTGCGCCATCCGAGTAAACTAATGCTTCTGATTGGACGGTTTTTCGTGACAACACCAAAATAGCCAATCAGAAGCATTAGTTTACTCGGACGGCGCACTCGGACTGAGCGATCTAAGACCGTGAAAACCTGGCTTAAGCTAATATTAACTTAAGTAAAACTGTTTTTATACGGATTTATGCTCGTTTATTACAATTTTCCAACGTTTCGGCACATTTTCAGGTGCCGTGGTCCCGGATGGCACTTGAAAAAGTGCCGAAACGTTGGAAAATTGTAAATAATTTAATAAACGAGCATAAAACCGTATAAAAATTGTTTTAATTATGTCTACTGCTCGTGTTAACCTTAGAAAATACTATAATATTAACTCTTTTTACCCACGTCTTACTGCATGACACAAGTCCTCTCTCAAAGCGAGAGTATAGAGTTCATTACCACGCACGCTCACCGCAGAATGGGTATAAATATCAGCCGCTGAGGTATGCAAACCCCGGATACTCAGGATTCCTTATTTATCTAGAGAGTGTGCAACAATACCCTTCATGTACATAAAAAAAGAAATTACACAGATATATCTTAACCTAAGAGTAGACCGCGGTCTTATCACTAAAAGTGATCACTTCCAGACAACTTAGATGGACTGGAGTAATACATTGGAGAAGGAAGTAGATGTATTATTTAAATATATATGTGTAGTGTATTGTAGTGTATGTGTAAGTATATGTTAATGTGTATAAATTTATTTAATTACACTACATTCCTATATGGTTTTTCTTTTTTTTGCACGCATACCAACTTTTTCGTCTACCTCCTGCGGTTGACTGGTAGAAAATATTTTATTCTTAAAATTTAAGTTCAATTAAAGTATTAATAATAATATAAAAACAAATTAAGTTATTTCAGATATTATTATCAGATAAATGGAAGGCTTGACTAGCAAACACGAGTATTACGAACAAATAGTCAGTTGTTATCAAGCCGCCCGTAATGCTCGCCACTGTCTTACAATCCTCCAACAACCCGGACTTGGCCCCCGTGGTGGAGTATGGCCTAACCTTCCAGCGATGCAGGAAGAGACCCGAGCCCTAGCAGTGGGGACATACGACATATAAGGGGTGATATCGATATCGATCGAGGTAGGTAGGTAGAAAGAAATTGCACATAATTGGAATTTTGCTGTCGAGATTGAACCATCACATTGGCGGTGTCAAGCCCCGCACTCTGTCGTCCCTTTCTTAAGGGCCCTCGTTGGCACTTGTCCTTCGTGGTTTTTCGTGAACACTCGAAAATAAAACAAGTACGCCAGAAGCACGGCGCAACCGATACTCGTTCATATTGACAGTAAGCAAGGCGGACTTTGGCTCAAACCATACACTCAGTATCATAGAGCACGATGTGCACTCACAACACTCGTAATTGCTCTCAAACTATGAGTACAGAGGATAAAAATCAATCTTTACACGCGTGCACTTTATTCAATTACCGTACCGTTCACGTTGCGATAAACATTGTACCAAATACCTAATAGGTAATCTGGTTCCAACTCGACTGTTCCTTCCAATCCAATGCATTAGCCTTCTTTTGCTTACTGCTGGAAACAGGCCAATCCTTAAGGATAACAAGAATTTTTGTTCTTGGCCAACCTCATCTATCACCGGCGACACGCTTCAAATCATGCTTCATGCTTGTAATCCTTTGGTAAAGTTCTAAGCTAAGTGTTTGATATTTTCATTTCTTTGAGATATTTTGTCTCCTTAGAAGACAACGTCACAATGCGAGATAAGATTTTATAGGCAAATAATACTCTCTAAGTAGCTGTCAAATAATAATAAATATTTATAGACTATATTTGAATTGTAAAGCTACAAAATATGGTGATTTGAATTAGGCTTTGAAAAAAAGACTCAGAGACGTAGTAAAGCACTGGTCTGTCTATCGAATCGTAGCCATTTTATGCGTTTTGAATAGTTTTAAATATTCTAAAACTCGTTCAAAACAACATTCGGAACAAAAAAATGTAAAGTATTTTAAAACATATTCATATTCACAAAAAAACACAATTCCTTAAAACACTCGAGAAACGCTAATTATAACAATCTATGATAGACATTTTACAGGGAAAAGACTTAATACGCTTCGTATAAGTGTGTATGTCGAATGTGAATACATAAATGATTTATCAATAAGTAAAGTAAGTAAGTAAAGTAAAATAAGATTTATTGAAATAACACAGTTACAGCATATTTTTTTTTTTGTTACATAATATTTTGTTTAACAAAAGAGGTGGGTAGGTGCACAATACACAGTTTAACGGCAATCCCCAAACTAGGCGAGGCCTGTATCTTGGGGACTTTATTAGTGTTCACAGAATACATGTTTCACGGCAAGCTAATTACGCAACACGGTTACCTTAGAAAATAAACGTTTTTTTGAATATCTAATCTAGAAAAACACACTACTATAATGGCATTAACTTGAATGTTAAATATATATAAATTTAAACGTATATATATGAATACACATAATTATATTGTATAAATGTATATAATATAAATCCATTATAATATAAGAATATATATTTGTATAACTACATAAATATTAAATATAGATAATTCAAAAGTAAAATAATAATAAATATATTTAGTTATGTACCTAGTTTTGCTTGTAAATACAATAATTATTATTTAACAATCTTAAATAAGTTTTCTGTATCAGTATAATTCTGCCTGTTCAAGTATTTTGTAATAGAGATTTTTGCTTCAAAATATGTCAAGTTTATTAAATTACACGACAGCATCAATTTATTATACAAGAAAGGAAAAATAAAAGGGTGGAAGCGCTGTGCAAAGGATGTTCTACATAACGGTAAAGGTATTCTATGGGGCCTTCTTGAAGAGTTTGGTTCTTGTTTGTGCTTATGTTGTGTAAGTACAGCTAATCGAACAAATAACTGGCGTACTCGCAATTGACCACTTTCCCTATACAAATCGTCAGTAGAGAAGGAATAAGGTTTTCTAAACATAACTTTGAGAACACAGCGCTGGGCCCTCTCTAACTTAATTAGAAAAGTCTTGGCAGCACTCCCCCAGATCGAAATGCAGTAAGTCAGGAGAGATTCACATAAAGCTTTGTAAGTGTTAATGAGAAGTTTTTTTGACACTGAATTACGGAGGAGTCTCATTACGTACGCAGTTTTACGAACACGACCGCAGAGCTTAGAAATATGTGACAGAAAGGACAACTTCTCGTCAAGCATAATTCCCAAATATTTCAGCTCGCATACTCTTTGTAGACTGATGCAATCGCATTTCAAAGGAAAGGTCATATGTGGACAAGTATTTCTATGGACTTTAATGGTTGAAAGCTGTGATGGCTCTGTCGCACGTGTTATATGGAACGCCAGATATTTTGTTTTTTCCGTGTTTAAGGTGAGTAAGTTACTATCCAACCATTTAGCAACGGCTGACATACCAGTGTTAGCGGCAGAATATACCTCTTCCCAAGAACGGGCATTAAATAACAGGGCCGTATCATCTGCGTAACAAATAATTTCGGCGTTTGCTAGCGGCAATGATAATAGGTCATTAATATATATAATAAATAATGTGGGGCCCAATATACTACCCTGTGGTACGCCAAACCCAACTACTGATAGGTCACTACAGTGAGAATCGACCCTGACGAACTGCCTCCGTTCCGATAAATAGCTTTTAAACCACTCAAGGGCAATACCTCTGACTCCAATAGCATCTAGTTTTCGCAATAATATCGGAACGGAGACGGTATCGAATGCTTTCGCCAGGTCGAGAAATACTCCGATGCATTTCTCACCTTGGTCCATTTTTGCAGATGCCATTTGTACTAAAAGTTTTGCGGCATCATCGGTCGATTTTTTTTTACGAAACCCGAACTGTTGGTCTGATATTGTTTCATTTTGTGCCATAAAGCTAGTCAAGCGATTATTTACTAGCCGTTCTAGTAATTTCGAGAAAACGCTTAGCAACGAAATGGGCCTATAATTTCCCGGTAATTCTTTTCGTCCTGCTTTATGCACTGGAGATACGGAAGAAGTCTTCCATGAAGTAGGAAAGACACCACTAGTCAAACTCAAATTAAAAATATGTGTGAGTGGCACAACTATAATATTGGAGATGTACTTTATAAATGCGTTTGTAAATCCATCAGGGCCAGGTGCGCATTCGTTTTTTAATTGTTTGATAGCCAAAGCTACTTCATTCTGATCAGTTGGAAAGAGAAAAATTGATTTCGGAGAATACGGAATTTCTACTTGATTTGCAAGTTCCAGTTCTGATACGTTAAGTCTCTCCATGATTTTAGAAGCTAGGTCTCTCCCGACGGTCGTAAAAAATGTATTGGTATTATTAAGAGCCTCTAGAGGAGTAGGAGCAGAGTGAAGAAGCTCATCAGCCCTGCCACGCACTGTAGTGGTGTGCGTTATATTTTTGATGCATTGCCAAAGCTTCTTGGGGTTTTTAAGATTGCTTTCCACTTGATTGCTCTCATATGCAGACTTCAGACAGTGTAACAAATTGTTGCAGTAATTTTTATACCTAGTATATATCACCTTTGCCAACTCGTCGTTAGGCCTCTTGCGAGTGGCAGCATGAAGTTTATCCCTGTTCCTCATACAGCGGATAAGGCCGGGGGTAATCCACGGCTTCAACGTGAATTTGGACCTGCTGACGCGTGCATATGTGGTATGATTCGAAATAGCGGAACCAAGTAGCGACTCGAGGACAGCTACAGCCTTCAGAATATCTGATTCATCTGTGACCTGAGACCAGTCACTGTTATGCAATTGGTCAGCAGCTGCCGAAAAATTTATTTTGATTTGAACCCTATCATGTTTTTTGGAGGATTGTAACATGCAGATACTAGCTATGGCAATGTCGTGATCTGTTTGGGAGGTTTTGCAAACCAAAGATCTAATATTCGATTTAGCCTTTATAAATATGTGGTCCAGGCATGTACACATCCGTGTGGGTTTCTCTATAGCTGGCACAAGCCCGTGCTGCGCCATTAGATTCAAATAATCATTACAATGTTTGCCATTGGTATTTTCAGCAATGTTTATGTTAATATCTCCAGCAACAATAATAAAAGAATTAGATGACATAGGCTCGAGGAGCGAGTTGAGAGAAATAATAAAATCAGCTGTTTTACTGAAAGCTGGTAACGGGGATCTGTAAAGACCGATTATAGTAGGGCCATTATTAACATCTAAGACAAGGCAATCCGCTTCATCAAGCTGCGGTTCACGTGATGAGGCCGACCAGGAATTCTTAATATAAATTACTACACCACTATTTTGGTTTGTGTGGTTCGTAGTGTTATATGAGGTGTATCCGTCTATTTGGTGAATAATTGGATTTTGAGGCAGTCTACATTCGGTCAGAATGATGAAATCTAAGGAAAGATCAAGTCTCGCAAGCATAACCAAAAATCCATCAAAGTTTTTATTTATACTCCTGATATTGAACGTGGCTACTTTGAGATTAAATTTGGGTGTAATAAATTGTTTGCAATGCTCAAGCACATCAAATTCGCGACAGTCTACAAAATCGAATTCTTCAATATCTGTTTCAAGGTTAAGGCCAATCTAATCACAGATTGTATAAACTGCTCCTGAAGCACTCTTCAAAGGAATCACGTTTTTATAAGTGAGGCCGTTTGACTTAAACAGAGGCCAAAAACCAATCTGCCCAGACAATAACACTGTACTGCACTTTAAAATGCTGGATTAAACATGCCAACCACGGGCATAGTTAGATACTAGTCTGTGATAGGGATTGTAGGAATATAATACTTGGAAAATATAAATATTGATGTTGTTTCTTCCAGTGTCATCATTGAAGTATCTTATTTTAAAATATTATTTTTTCCTTTCCAGTTGACAATTTCAACAGCCTCCCCTCAATGGAAATAAAAAAAATAATATAGACATAGCAAAAAATATAACTGAGAGACCTTAAAAACATAACTAAAAGTCCTTAGTCAAACCCATGCCTAAGACACATCTGCTGTGTGCGGTACGCCTTAAGGGCTTAGTCAAAATATCTGCAGCCAACTCTGCAGTTTGCAAATATTTAATCTCTATAACACCCTCGGCTACCTTCTCCCTTATAAAATGGAACTTAGTATCTATGTGTTTGGTCCTGTTGTGGTGGATTGGATTGAGAGCAATTTTCTGAGCACTTTGGCTATCACTATATAGAACAACCTTATCAGCGTTACCGGTAATTTCAAAAACTAACCTTCTAAGAAACGTAGCTTCCTTTTAAGCACTAGTTAAGGCCATATACTCGGCCTCCGTCGAAGATAACGCAACCGTCGGTTGCTTCTTGCACTCCCAACTGATGGGCCCGCCTGCAAGCGTGAATTAAAATCCTGTATATGACCGCCTGTCATACATGCAATTCGCCCAATCTGCATCCGTGTAACCACACAAGTAGGTACCGGTCTTCCTGTAAGTAATACTGTTATTAGGACTCCAGGTAAAGATGTGTTTCTTGCAAACTGATGAATTTATTGGGATCGGTGAAAATACAGATAAAAATAACAAACGTGGTTACTACGCCATTTTTCAAAACACGACAGTTCGATACAGTGGTGCAATAGACAAAACCTGAATATATCCTCTTTAGAGTACATATCAAACACGTTTTATTGCCTAACTACAACACCTCCCCTCAATAAAATATGTATAACAAAACTTTAACACTAACACTCATGAACTTCCCTTTAATACACTAACATGCCCTTAACAAAACAAAAAATCTCCTTTTAACGTAACCTCCCCTTAACAGGCCATCCTAGACTTAATAACCAACAAACAACATAAGACACAAGTTACAAATAAAACTAAATCTCATACTAATATAACTAATTTTAGAAAACAAAATCAATCTAACTAAACAACCTTCCTCTTAAATCTTTAAACATTATACCACCCAGGGGTTTAGTTAAAATATCGGCAATTTGGTTACTGGAACTTACGTACTTCAATACAATAATGTTATTGTCGATTTTTTCTTTTACAAATCTTTGTTTAATATCTAAGTGTTTAACTCTTGTATTTCCAGTAGCCATGTGAGCCATTTTGATAGTAGACTGGTTATCTTCATAAACTACAATAGGCCCCAAATCTATGTCGAAATCTTTTAATATTGATTTCAGCCAGCAGGCTTCACTCGTAGCATGGCTTAGAGCAATATACTCAGCTTCTGTTGACGACAGAGACACAGATTGTTGCTTTTTTGATACCCAAATGACAGAACACCCAAATAATTTGAAACAATACCCTGTTGTAGATTTTCTATCATCACTCCCCCCCCAGTCACTATCAACATAGCATGTTACGCCCTCATTACAATCCCTGTAATACGTTAGACACAAATCTATCGTTCCCTGTATGTACCTTAGTACATTTAGTAACATTTTATAGAGTAGTTGACTAGCGCAACAGACGTATCTGCTCAACATATTAACTACAACACATAAATCTGGCCTAGAACCAGTAACTACATATAATAGTTTCCCAATAAGTGCTCTGCACTTATATTCAAACTGACTGTCAGACTTTTCTTTTTTTAGTAAATCAAATTGAAAATTCTTATCAATGGGCAAAGACAAAGGTTTACAATCAGTCATACCATAATAGGATATTATCTTTTTTAAGTACTCTTTTTGACATATTGTTGTGTAGCCCTTGACCAAATCCTGCTTCACCTCAATCCCCAGAAAATTGCCCACATGTCCCATGTCTCTCAGCTTAAAAGCGTTAGTCAAACTTTCTCTCAACTTTGACAACTCTTTTTCACACGTACTGAAATAAAGAATGTCATCAACATACAGTAGCAAGAAAGTTTTGTTACCGTTTTCATTTTTTGAATACAGGCAATAATCTTTGTCAGAGCTTTTAAACCCCTCAGCCCTCATGACCGCATCAAAAGTTTCGTTCCAATATTTTGGAGACCTTTTTAAACCATAAATTGACTTGTTTAGTTTGCAGTACTTATACTTAGTGTCTACGCCCTCTGGCATTTTTAAGTAAACATCCTCGTCAATTTTGCTGTTTAAAAAAGCGTTACAAACATCCAATTGATTTATTCTACAGTTCAACCTAGTAGCCACCGCTGTGAAGATCCTGAATGTATTAAGCTTTACCACTGGGGCGTAAAGATCAAGATCATCAAAGTCACTCTGTTGGAATCCTCGCGCCACCAACCTTGCTTTATAGATTATTTCTCCTTTATGATCTTGTTTTAGCCGTAGTACCCACTTAGTACTGATGATCTCTTGACCTTCTGGCACCTTCTCTTTTAATGTCCAGGTATTCTTTTCTTGTAGTTGTTCTAGCTCCTTGTCTATCGCTTTTTTCCAGTTATCAGCATCCTCTCTTTTCATTGCTTCTTTGTAATTTTCAGGTTCACCTTCGCCTGCAACAAGTATATAATCATCCAATAGTCTAGGACGGTTCACTACTCTGCCTGATCTTGTCCTTATCGGCTCTTCAATCTCCTCGGCTGACTCAAAAGTTTCGCTTCCAGTCTCATTTTCTGTCTCTGATGTTACTTGCAGATTCTCTCTGTCTACCTGCTCTTGGTGTCTTTCACTGTTCAGTACTTCCTGCGATATCTCCGATTGTTCGAGTGGTTGCTCCATGTTCAGATACACCACCTCTTCATTTACTGTCTGTTCAAGCTCTTGGTCCAGGTAGACTACCTGCTTAGTATTGATCTCAGACACAGGTTCTGTATTATGAATAAATACAACGTCTCGCTTAACCTGAACTATTTTCTCTCTTTGATAAAAAATCCGGAAGCCCTTAGTACCTTCATATCCGACAAACGTGCCTTTTTCGGCCTTTGAATCAAGTTTTCGCCTTTTCTCTTTCGGAATGTGCACCCATACACTCGTTCCAAACACTTTATTCAAGTTGTTGATATCATAGTCTTTCCCCGTCCATATTTGATAAGGCGTCTTTTTCTTGTCTCTGCTTTTACTTGTTCTATTAAGCACATAAACTACAGTATTTATGGCTTCCGCCCACAGCTCTTTGCACACTCCCTTAGCAATCAGCATGGTTCGAGCGGCCTCGACTAGTGTCCGCATATCTCTTTCGGCCTGACCGTTTTGCTCAGGAGTATAGGGCACAGTAGTTTCTTGCCTTATACCTTTCTCATTAAAGAAAGCCTCCATCTCCTTATTCACGAATTCTTTCCCATTATCCGATCTAAAGATTTTCAGTGCACAACCGGTCTCTCTCTCTGCTGTCTGGACAAACAACTTTACCTTTTGTACGACCTCTGACTTCTTCTGAAGAAAGTAGACGTAACGGAATTTCGAGAAATCATCCTTTATGAGCAAGAAATATCTTGATCCACCGAGTGAAGTAATTTCTAAAGGCCCGCAAACATCCGCGTGAACCAGCTCCAAAGCTTGTGTTGAAGTACTCGTTTGCTCTCTAAATGGCAACCTATGTGCCTTACCTTGTAAGCAATCCGTACATCTTTTAGTGTCACTTCTAAAAGAGATGTTATTATTTGACAACACCGTTTTTACATACTCCATGTTCTGGTGACAAAGTCGCTCATGCCACTCGCTTAACGAGACTGCCGCGCATTGAGCATCGTTTCTCGTGAAGTTCATAACATAAAAACTTTCTTCTCTAAATCCGGATGCACATACTTTACCATTTATCTTTATTAGGCATTTGTCCAGCAACAAATTAACTGTGTACTGTTACGGGGCGGGTCAGGAGAGTCTTTTTAAAAAAGATATTTTTCTTAAAACACGTTTATTACGAAATTGAAAATAAAGGAAATTGAATAATAGAAATGGAACAGTAGAGATGACCGTCTTTCACGAGCCCGGATATTGAATTGCAAAATGGTACGACTGTGTGACTGGTCTTGCGTCATGCCATGGGAAAAGGCTCCACGTGTCGAATGCACCTACTGACGCGTCAGCACTTTCCCACGCATACAGTCTCTAAGGGAAGGTGATTATAACAACCCCCCCCTTAAGATTGAACATCACGGAAAGGGTGATGTGAAATTTCGGGACTCGCTCCAGATTCACAAACTAATATTAGGTATGTCAGTATTAAACTTAGATCTAGAATTAACCTACGTTCTTAACTATCTACCATAATAAGGATCTCGTTGACAGGATTATTTTATGTTAGATAGGGATCTTGCTAGTACAATATTTCTCTTCTGAGGAGTTGGATGCTGAACATGGACCATATCTTCAGCTTCAGCGATAGAGGAATGGTTGTTGGCTGTGTCCTTAGTAGGTATAATTGTTGACAAAGGTAAATCTGGTTTAACTTCCGGGTTACGGCGTTTATGGAAAATTTCAGTGCAACTAGAAAACATATTTTCCCGTAGGATTATTTTCCTACCCTTATACAGTAAATAGAACACAAACATAATACTAACTATATAACTAAGTGACATATAATGAACTCCGTATTTTTGGAGATGATTGGAATTCTCGATTTCGTTAATCTCGCTCTCAGATTGATCGAGATGGACACTGGCATGTAAGAGTGAGTCTAAATTGTTAACACTATCTAACTTAACCATAGGAATCTTAAACAGGGTTTTATTAACCTTAATTCTATCGCAACAGTCATCTATGACTATGCTAAAGTTTGACATAGTATGAGTCTGAGTTATATTAATCGTATACCTGTCAGTGGAGGACAACTGCAAGGTCCTGAAAAATGCTTTACAGTTTTTCGGCAGCGAAAGGATGCCTGTAGCAGATAACATCTCATCGTACAGGTTATCTCCGCAAGCTATGTGGCTTCTGCCTGGTTCCGATTGGACGAAGATCCATCGGTTATGAGTTATCTTATGAAATAAGTCGATAGAGCCGCGTAACAGCTTAATATTACAAGAGTCTGGAATCTTAGAAACTACATCCGTTAATAAACTAATTTCGCACAGAGGGTTCGCGATTGTTGAGTAAACGTTTGTTAACACGCACACATAGCACTTTTCACTAATCACTTTGCAGTTTGACAAGTCTTTGATCAATGAGTAGAACATATGATCGCTCGTTATTGCCACGTAAGGGCTGGAAGGAGCAATAAGAGCGAAAGTCTCGGGTTTGGAACTGTCGTAGGGAATTGGTAAAGGAATGACATTGAAAAGTTCATAAGTTTGCGGTAGGACTAAGGGAATTTTTACTACAATGACTATTTTATCAGTATGATAGTAGCATACCAGCTGAGATACATCAATTATCTCGTTAATATTTTGTAGTGACAGAGACACCGGTAGTTCGTAGTGCTGAGGTAAGTCGTTTCGGTGCCCTTCGAGTTCGCTGTACAGCTGATGTGGACTAAGTACAGTCGGATGCAAGATGTTTAACTTTGCAAACAGAATGGCATTGTTTACGTCATCAATGTCAAAGGAAACAGAGGTGATAATGGACTCTAAGGAGTTCAGCAAGGACGAGACCTGCGTTTTTGCTTGTAATTTATCATTAGAATTATTTATTGCTGACATGGCTGAGCGTATAGCTTCCATATTTTGGACGAGACGTTTTTCGTTCTCGTCTACTTTACTCATAGTGTTGTTGAACGTAGATATAGTAGACTTGATAACGTGAATGTTATCCTTCATTAAGTGCCTCAGATGTTTTTCATCTGTCTGTACTTTGTTGATAGCGTCAGTGAATTTTATAGCGTCATCAGAGTCTAAAGTACCGAAGAACGTTTTAAGCAATGAGCCTCCGATATCGAAAAGACCACGTTTAATGCGAGGATTTTGTTTGTTTAACATTAGATGGGAAATAGAAGAGAATTTTCGAATATTGACGTCACGTAAATTACGTAATGCGGATAAAGAGTTAGAACAATCTGTTTTAATTTGGGATGATATAAAAGAGCTACAGAAGGTATTTACCTTTTCGAGTAAATAATCGATTTTATCAAACGTTGGCTTTACGTGACTAATATCGATATAAGTAAGTACATTCCAGTCGTCGTTTGTGAACTTGACGTTTATAAGCTTATCAAAGAATAGGCCGGAACTTCCTCGAATAGGTGAGACGAACTCACAGGGATACAGCGAGAGCAATGACCTGGAATAAATAAATAAAATAGGTACTTACTATTATAGGAGACTTATTATTATGGTGCCGTTTGGTCTGCGGCGAGCTTGATTTCGTCGTAATGATGACGCACGTGTCTACGGTTGATTAAGAGTGTGACCGTGTGGTTGCCATTTATTTTTACGATCTTATATGGCCCTTTCCACACTGGTGATAGAGCCTTGTTTTGTTTATGATGGCACTTTAGATACACCGTGTCGTTTACGCTATAAGTGGTAGGCCTAGCACGAGAGTCATAATGTTTTTTAGACCGTTCTTTAGAGAGATGAATGTTTTGTAATGCTTTTTGTCGGCTGTAGTAGAGCCGATGATTTAGAACTCTGATGTAGTCGGTGTATGTGTTACTTTCGAGTGTATCTATTGACTTTGGGATATAGGGTTTGAACCCGAATAACAATTCGAATGGGGAGAAATCGGTAGTGGTATGGACGTTAGTGTTATATGAGAACATGGCCGTGTTTAAATAAAGGTCCCATGTATGAGCATTTTCGTTGACAAAGGGTCTTAAATATTCCTTAAGGGTCGAATGACTTCTCTCTAAGGCACCGCATGTTTGAGGGTGATAAGGGGATGCGATAAGGTGTTTAATACCGAATAAGCGTTCCAGTTGTTTAAACACCTCTGAACAGAAGTTCGTGCCTTGATCAGTGACGATGATTTTGGGGATTCCGACGTGAGCTATGAAATGGACGAATTTTTTAGCAGTTTCCTCGGCGCTGCTTGTCTGTAATGGATACGCCTGGGAATATTTTGTAAGATCATCTTGGAGTGTTAAGATGAACTTGAATTGGAATTCGTAAGTTTCTGGAAGTGGACCTACAATGTCCAGGAAAACTTTTTCGATCGGTCTGGTGGCGGTAGATGTTATTATCATTGGAGCACGATTTGTTTGCCTCAAGGGTTTGTTGATTTGGCAAGATCGACAGTTCTTTACATAGTTTTCGATATCCTGCCGCATCGATTTCCACCAGTACCCTGATTTGATGCGCTCTAGCATGCGCGAGATACCCGGATGTCCGGCAGTGGGCGAATCATGATGATCTTTTAGAATTTTCTTGACCTCGTCAGGCGTAGGGTATAAAATAGAATTATGATATATGTTGACCTTGACGCCTGTACCATGAAATAGAAATGCGAGGATGTGATATATTTTTGGGAATGAAAGTTTGGAAAATGGATCGGAAAAGTCTGAGATGGCAAATTCTTTTTCTTCGCTGTACCAGAATCTTATCATGTCTCTAAAATCTCGAAGTAGGTTAAATATGTCTTTGTATGACATTTCGTCATAGTGATGCACGCGAAGAAATAGATGTGTGAATAAGTGTTTTTCATTTGATGTAGAATAATATGTGTAGAGTATTTTCTAAGGTTAACACGAGCTGTAGACATAATTAAAACTGTTTTTATACGGATTTATGCTCGTTTATTACATTTTTACAATTTTCCAACGTTTCGGCACTTTTTCAGGTGCCGTGGTCCCGGATGTCCCGGAGTCATCCGGGACCACGGCACCTGAAAAAGTGCCGAAACGTTGGAAAATTGTAAAAATGTAATAAACGAGCATAAATCCGTATAAAAACAGTTTTAAATATGTGTAGAGTTCGCGCTCGATAGTGCGGATGTCTGGTTCACTAGTCGAGGCTTCGAGTATTTCTTGGCAATATGGGACAGATTCGTCTAAGTCGATTGAGGTAGGGTAAGTAATGACTTTGCATTTAGCTTTCAGCAGAGGTTCATTGAACTCTTGAATTTCAGTGTCGTAGGATATAGGAGAACGGCGGATACTTTGCAAATACTGCTCGTATGTTTCGGACGTAGAAGGCATGGGCGGAATCTGAGGGGACTGCGAGTTGTTATCGGCAGCGGGTGGACTATTACCGCTTGCGTTACTTTGATTTAGAATCGGATCTGTGACATTGACATTGACGGGGAATCTGGATAGGGCGTCGGCGTTAGAATTTAGTTTGCCTTGTTTATAAATGATCTCGTAGTCGTACTCCTCTAATTTGAGACGCCAGCGAATTAGCTTCGAACTGGGGTCTTTGACATTGAATAGCCAAACTAAGGGCCGATGGTCAGTTACGATTTTGAATTTGTGACCATAGAGGTATGGACGGAAAGTTTTGACGCCGAATAGGATGGCCAAAAGTTCTTTTTCAATAGTGGAATAGTTGCCTTCGGCCTTGTTTAGTGTTCGTGATGCGTAGGCGATTGGCTTGTCCTTGCCAACGTCACCTTGGGATAGAATGGCCCCGACAGCATAATTAGAAGCATCCGTGGTAAGTATGAAAGGTTTTTCGAAGTCGGGGTACTGGAGCAATGGGGCTGAAGTTAGTTTAGATTTTAGAATAGAGAAGGCGTTCTTTTGTTCTTGCTCCCAGTGAAATTCAGCGTCCTTTTTAAGGAGTGACGTCAGAGGTTTTGTGATTTTGCTGAAATTTTCAATAAATCTACGGTAATAGCCCACTAGGCCTAGGAATGACTTAATGTCCTTGGGATTCTTAGGAGTTGGAAAATCGGTGACTGCCTTGATTTTGTCAGGATTCGGAGAAACACCCTTGTCCGTTATTATGTGGCCGAGATAGGCGACTTCTCGGCGTAAGAACTCACACTTGTCAGGCTGCAACTTGAGATTCGCTTCTCGGAATTTTGAGAATACGAGTTCCAGCTTCTGCATGTGTGAGTCGAGATCGTGAGAGTAGACGATGCAGTCGTCAAGATATATGAAACAGTGGAGACCTTGAAGGCCACATAGGACGGTGTTCATAAGTCTTTGGAATGTAGCAGGGGCGTTTTTAAGCCCAAAAGGCATTCTAGAGAATTCGTAGTGTCCAGCGGCACTATTGTTAGTAGAAACGGTAAACCCTGTGTTAGGGGCATCGAGAGGGTCCATAAGGACTTCATGAAAACCACTGGCTAGGTCCAGTGTCGTGAAATATTTTGAATGACCTAATTGGTCGAGAATATCAGAGATAAGGGGCAAAGGATAGACGTCAGAGACGGTGACGTCATTTAACCTTCTATAGTCTATGACTAAGCGCCATTTCTTTTTGCCCGAAGCGTCCATTTTTTTTGGCACGACCCATACGGGCGCACTCCAAGGGGAGTTGGAAGGACGAATTATTTTTTGGTCTAGAAGTGATTTAATTTGCCGTTCAACTTCGTCCTTATGACACTCTGGAAATCTGTATGACTTGACGTGAATGGGTTGTGAGTCACCTGTATTAATGGTGTGTTTTGTAACATTCGTGTAGGTTAATTGTTCGCCTTCCAAGTAAAAGATGTCAGTGTATTTAGAACAGCAGTCGATTAAGCGTTTTTCTTCTTCGCTATTAAGATGGGAGGTGCGAATGTTGTCAAGGACGCGATTGTGTCGATTGGAGTCGCTAGAGGACACGGAGTATATATTTTCTTGGGAGTTAGAAGTCGAACTCGGTATGTGACACGTCTGTGTCAAGGTGACTTTGTAGTCTGTGACTTTTATTTCGAAATTGGTGGTATTAAGGACTGATATATTTATTTTTCCATTGGGCTTGATAGAGACGAGGCTATTTGCTACAAAGATGCCTTCGGAAATTGAATGGTCTAGCACTAAGGCTTCTTTGGTGTTGTGGAACTCGGAACTGTCATTCGTTATTGAACATTCTATGACGGCTTCAGAACGAGCTGGAATTATGTAGGTAGGCTGATTGAATTCTATAGGGATGAGATTACCCTGTATGTGTAGACAGTGGTTTGAGTAGCGGACATCGGCATTTTGGCGCGATAAGAAATCGTTACCTAATATCCCGTCATAGTTCAAGTTCACATTTTCGCTGATGGCGTGGAACTCATGGTCGAACGATATTGAACCTGTGTCTGTTTGAAAGTCGAATTGGATTTGGAATACGCCAAGGCTTTCGCAGTATGAATCATTGTCGCTTAGGCCCTTAAGCTTTATGGTGTCGTTCGAGAGTAATGGCTTCTGTGTGAAATTAGTAAGCTTAGCTATACTGACACTTGCACCAGTATCGATGAGAAAGCACAACACGTTATCTGAGTAGTTTGTTTTGAGACAAACGTGTGGCAGAGACACCTTTTTATAGGTTGTATTAATCTCATGAATTGATATGGAATTAGACTTAGAATTGGGCTTAGGCTTGGAATTTTCTTTCGGTTTAGAAGTCTTTTTAGATTCAGAGATTTGTTTGGGTTTTTGGCTCAAAGAAACAGAGGCTCCCGAGGGAGGATTTTGAGGACTTGATTTGGAAGCAGAGTTTATTTTGACGTTACTGGGCTTAGAGGCCGAAATAGAAGGTAACGATGAGTTTTCAACCCTTGAAATAGAAGGACTCGCTGAGTCATTGGGGTGTTCTTTATTCTGACGACCTATCTGTCGTTTAGATTTAGAAATAGGAGTCGGCAAGTTAAACCTGACTCGCTTAGGCTTTCTCGCCTTGGATACAGAGGGATTTAGAATTTGGGACTCGGGCGATTTCGCCGATTCAGAGGGAGTCGATAGGGTGCCTGCATAATTACTGGGTACTCGTCGACACGAATGCGATACCCCGTTGCTTAGTTTAAATTACAGTTATCTTCGTCAGCCTCTTCGCCGGAGGTCGATAGAGGAGGTGACTCGACTGTAACGTTATGCTGGAATTGATAAGGGTTGTTGTTCGAATTTCTCCGGGCGTTATTGAATTGACGTTTTTTGCATTGACTTATGTCGTGGCCCTCGTTTTTGCAGTATCTGCAAACTGCTGGGTTGGAGGGCCCTTGAGACCTATCTGAATAATCTCGCTGAGGGCGAGGATTTGGTTTATATGGAACTAGAGCGCGAGAGTCACGCCTGAAACATTCAGACTCTAAGTGGCCTGGCTTGTTGCAGCGTCTGCAGAATTTTTGTTTAGGGGCCTCGGTCGGCCTTAATGTTGACTTATTTAAGAGATTTAGAATCTTTTCTTCCTCCACGGCCACTATCACGGCATCGTTGAGTGTTTTCGGCTCTCGGCAACGCACGATGTTACTTAAGCGTGAATTGAGACCTAGACAAAATGTGTACAGGGCTAAATCTTCTGTCATAGCAAGACGTCCTGGCAGCTCCTTTTTAAGGGAGTTAGCATTATGAATTTCAGCCTGTAAATCTGTGAGGGACGTTTCGATTCGGAGAGCAAATTGCGCTACGGTTTCATTCAGCATTTGCTTACATGATTGAAGGTCAAGCAGGAGATGGTTGTAATGTTTCCTCTGACCAAAGTTTTGTTGTAAAACAGCCTTGAGTTCATCGAAACTGCTGAATTCACGGTTTGAGCAAGCGATTTGGGCCTTGCCCTCGAGTTTAGATATTATAAATTTTAGGAGTAAGTCTGTCTGGCTTCGCGATGACAGATCTAGGGCATTTTGACAATTTGTAAGGAATGCTGTTAATGTTTCCCTGTCTCCTTTGTACGGGGAAATGAAGCTACAGAGGACTTGTATGGGATACGGCTCTGTTAATAAAATTTGAGTCGATTGTTCGGACTTGGCCATTTTGTTTGAGAAATACCTATTAGATAATAACACGAACGAGCGGCGGCACGCTTAGAATTGGAAATAGTAAATAAGGTAGGTATGTACTCGAGTTGGTAAAATAGTCAATGTAAGGAAATAGAATGGATATAGAAAGGACTCGTGACAATAACGGTTAATTAAATGTTAGACTCACAGGATCACGGCGAGCTGGAGAGTGGTAGACATTGCGGTTTGAAGTTTCTTGTTGCAGGACGACGACGACGACGACGGAGGCGACGGTGATGGACACGGAGACTCGGCGACAGCGACGACCATAGGTAAGTACCAGGTAAGTAGGTAGGTACTTATACGGGCAGCAGCAGCGGGCCCGTCTTTGAAGCAGGACACGGAGAGTTACGGATGGCGCAACGATTCGGAGACCACGATGAGCGGCAACACGGCGGCGGCAGTGACTTTGAGGACGGCAGGCTGTATCGGCAGGCTCCAGGGTTGAAGGCTGGCTGTCGCAATTACAGGGCACAAAAGTTCACAGGATAAAGTTCACAGCGTAAGGACTTCACAGCATGAAGAGTTTGACACAGTTTTTCACATAGTTTCGCTGCGGTCCGGTTTTTCGCGTTTTCACGTTTTTACGTTTTTCGCGTCTGAGATGCTGGGAAATGCGATTTCCACCAGCGTATCCCACTTCTGACACCACTGTTACGGGGCGGGTCAGGAGAGTCTTTTTAAAAAAGATATTTTTCTTAAAACACGTTTATTACGAAATTGAAAATAAAGGAAATTGAATAATAGAAATGGAACAGTAGAGATGACCGTCTTTCACGAGCCCGGATATTGAATTGCAAAATGGTACGACTGTGTGACTGGTCTTGCGTCATGCCATGGGAAAAGGCTCCACGTGTCGAATGCACCTACTGACGCGTCAGCACTTTCCCACGCATACAGTCTCTAAGGGAAGGTGATTATAACAGTACCCTTTACTTGTCGCACAAGATACCGAAAACAAGTTTAATTTCAACTCTGGTACGAACAAAACGTCGCTTAGTTTATTGCCCTCGAATAATATATCTCCATTTCCTAATACTGGTAATTTTCGCCCATCACCAACCACAACAAATCGATCTGACGTCTCATTGAATGACGTAAAAAGGATTCTCTCAGAAGTCATGTGTTGACTTGCGCCACTGTCTATAATCCATTTGCTTGTTGGAACTACATGAAGTCCGCTGTCAGTAGTCATCGCATTTGCTGTCATAACCGGGAATGCATTGTCATCCTTGTTAAAACCCGATTTATTATTCGCATTAGTCTTCGGGCAGTGCGATTTTAAATGACCAGCTTTATTGCACAGGAAACATCTCCGGGTTTCCTTGTTACTTCTGCAATCTTTTGCTATATGTCCCACTCGATTGCATTTGAAGCACTTTGCTTGGCTTTTTGCAGCTAAAGCGATATTGTTGTCTCTGCTATTCTCCAGATTAGTCAATCTACTCCTCAACCTATCCTCCTCCATCAACAATCTTCCAACCAGGTCATCCAGGTTTTGACGCGCTGGATCAACCGACTCCCATGCCGAGATAAAATGTACATATTTCTCTGGTAATGACATGAGTACCTTCGTCATGAGAAACTTCTCAGACACTTCTTCTCCAGCTTGTTTCAGTTGACTAGCCATCTCTTGTATTTTTGAGACGAACGTTGACAAGGCCATCCCATCTTCATATTTAAAGCTGAAGAAGCGTTGTTGAATAATATGAGTACTCGTGTTTGACTTCTGCTCATATATGGTCAGTAATTTGTTCCACATCTGAGTCGCCGTCTCACAGGTCGTAATGTGGACCATCGCACTTTCAGACAATCTACTGACGAGCAATCCCTGAGCTTTCGCATCCTTTTTAAACCACCCAACTGCGTTTTCCTCAGACTTCACTTCCGTGCCGTTCACGACTGACAGCAAGTCTAACGATCTTAATAGCACCGTCATTTGAAACTTCCACAGACTCCAGTTTCGTTGCCCCTCGAGTTTGAAAACCCCCACCGATCCCGCCGACATGAGCTGATCCATTATCCTGGATATAACTCCCCTTTCGTTGTAGAATGTAACAAGGTTGCGCTTGTTGCAGTACTTTTTAACTCCAGTACCGCCAGCCCCCAAACGCTGCTGCTCTTCCCTTGACACTAAGCGCCTCTCCAACGAAAATCAGCTTGCCTCCCGAAACAGCAATTTTCACCTAAACAGAGTTACGAAAACGACTGGGCCCATAACCTGTTATTAGGACTCCAGGTAAAGATGTGTTTCTTGCAAACTGATGAATTTATTGGGATCGGTGAAAATACAGATAAAAATAACAAACGTGGTTACTACGCCATTTTTCAAAACACGACAGTTCGATACAGTGGTGCAATAGAAAAAACCTGAATATATCCTCTTTAGAGTACATATCAAACACGTTTTATTGCCTAACTACAACAAATACAGTAATCAATAGTACCTTTCAGATACTGTAGCACACGTTTCTGCCAACCAATGTTTTTTCTCAAAACAATTGTTAAACTGGCTTAGGTAGCTCGTAGCGTAAGCTATATCCGGTCTGGTATTTACCGCCAAAAACATCAGACATCCAATCAGGTTCTGAAAACGATTGGAACTATCACAAGCTTCTTTACCTTTTTCATATTTATTACTGTCCAAAGGTGTTGACATGTGTTTGCAATCCTGCATATTGAAGCGCGATAATATAGTTTGAATGTACGTCCGTTGATTAACACGTATTTCGTCGTCCACGCGTTTCACATTCAAACCTAAACAGAAATCAAGCTTTCCTAAATCTTTTAATGAAAAGCATTTTTCCAACTGATGTTTCACATTGACAAATGACGTTTCGTTTTTATAATTACAGACTACGTCATCGACATACACTGCAATGAGTAAGATTTTATTATCAAACCTTTTCGTGTACACACAGGGTTCCGAAGAGGTTCGAACAAACCAATTATTGCAGATAATGTTTGATTTAATTTTATGTTCCATGCACGAGCCGCCTGCTTCAAGCCGTAGAGTGATTTCTTCAGTAAACAAACTTTGTTTTCACCTTTCGCTACATATCCTTGGGGCTGCTGCATATACACTTCTTCCTCCAGGTCTCCGTTCAGGAATGCAGTGTCCACGTCCAAGTGCTGCATTTTTAAACCCATTTTTGCCGCTAATGTAATTAGTGTACGCAGAGAGGAATTACGAACGACGGGGGAAAAAAGTTTCTTAATAATCAACGCCTAATACTTGATTAAATCCTTTGGCGACTAATCTCGCTTTGTATTTTATCAGTCTGCCTTCAGCGTCCTTTTTTATTTTGTATACCCATTTGCATGGAATAACCTTCTTCTTGGTTTTTTCCACCAAGATCTTTCATTACTCGTCTTTCATTGCAGCATGCCAGTTGTCACTGTCGTCTCCGCTTACTGCTTCCGAATAAGTTTGAGGCTCATCACCATCATTGAGACTTGCTGCATTGCTGATAATGTTTTCATCAAACCTTTTACCAACACGGTTCCTCAGTGGATACCTTTCTTCAGGTACTACAGTTTGTTCAGCTGGGCTTTCTTCATCCGATGATTCCTGAGCACTTAGGAAATCTGAAGTGTTTCCTACCTGCCCAACATCAGGTTCCGTGATATGAGTACCAGATGTACAACCTTCACTTGCTTCTTCGTTTAAAACTGGTGGACTTTGCTGATGAACCAGTTCATACAACGGTTCAGCACGCGAAGATGAGAAATTTGGCTCTTCATTCTTAAGTTTCAAGTCAGAAAATGAATCTTCAAAGAAAACCACATCTCTTCCCTTCACTAACCTCCTTGGACAACTTGGGTCACGAAAGTAGTAGCTCTGTGGATTTTCTGTATATCCAACAAAAGTATACTGCGCTGCTTTCGGATCCAATTTCCTCCTAAGGTTATCTGGTATCTTCACCATCGCCCGACAGCCGAAGACCTTCAAATGAGATAAGTTTGGTTTCTGATTATGCCATATTTCATACGGCGTCATTCCGTCGAGAGTTCTATGAGGACATCTGTTTTTTAAATAAACCGCAGTCTCCACAGCATCCTGCCAATAACCTTTCGGTAAAAAGCAATCTGAAAGCATACACCGCGCCTTCTCAACCACTGACCTGTTAGTCCTTTCAGACACTCCGTTCTCTTGGGGACTATACGGAACAGTTGTTTGGTGCTTGATACCTTCCTTCCCCAGGTAGTCAGAAAACTCCTTGTTAACTTACTCTGTCCCATTATCAGACCGCAAGGTTTTAATTTTTAAACCAGTTTCCCTCTCAACCATAGACTTAAAAACACAAAACTTATTCATTACCTCACTTTTACATGAAATAAAGTAAATAAAAATCATGCGAGTAAAATCTATGAAATCTATGAAAGTTAAAGCGTATTTATTTCCCTGAAAAGAATTATCAGACATCGGACCACATAAATCCGAATGAATAAGCTCTAGTTTTGACGTTGCTTTTTTACGAAATAATTTCTTGAAAGGTGCCCTTGCTTGCTTACCTTCTATACATGCTATGCAGGGTTCCTTATCGACATCAGAGTATTCCACGCCTAGATTACTTTTATTTAGTTTATGTAATCCTATACGGCATAAGTGACCAAGTCTTTGTGCCACAAACGAAAGCTTGACGCGTCACATGGTACCTCGAACGCTGATAAGGTTTTGGGTGGCCTAACCGTACAATCCACCACAACACGACCCATGTAAAACCGCATCACCTGTACAGACCAAATTGTTAGCATTATAAAATGTACAACCTTTCTCAACAAAAACAACCATTTTCAGTAGCTTTCTTAACTGATATCAAATTCGTGTTTAAATTGGGAACATACACTACATTAGAAATGGGTTGTATTGTTAATCGTATGACCTCCTTCCGCTATAAAGTTATTAGTTATAGACACATTACCGATTCCTGCACTCTTTAAAATGTCACCATTTGCGATCGTCACCTGACCAGTTGAAAATTCTCGACAATCTTTAAGCCAATCTGATCTGCCCGACATATGTGCGCTGGCTCCTGAATCTACGTACCATTTATCTGATTTGATCTCCTCGTCAAAATTAGCTTTCAACGCTCCAAATAAGCTCGATGGTTGGTTTTCCTTAAATACATCCCTGCCTTCATCCTTGGACTTCCTGTTCAGTGGACAGTCCGGCTTGATGTGTCCAGGCTTCTTGCAGTTGTAGCAAACTACTTCTCGCTTTTTCTTTGATTTCTTGTATTGGACGCGTAAAGCCGTACCAGAATCAGGTAAATCATGTTCGTTAGATCTAGAAAATTCGCTCAACAGTTTGCTTTTAACTAGCTCACTTGTAATCTGTGCCGTTGAATTCTCCAGGGCCATGATCAATGGATCAAAACGAGGTGTTAATCCTCCTAGTAAGATCGCTGCTATTGAGGCGTCTTCTATAATTTTATCTATATCAGCCGAATCCTGAACTGTTGACATAACTGCGTTTATGTACATCTCAATATTTTCAAAGTCCGTAAGACTGTACCTGTACAGCTTGCGTTCCAGGGCTAAGCGACTACCCATGGACTTATCCTCGTAAGCTGCCGCTAAAGTGTTCCATGCTTCCTTTGCTGTCCTACACTTCCTGACGTGCGTAATAGCTGGACCATCCAAAGTTAAGCAGATTTTGGCTAGTGTGATCTCATCGTCCCTCTCCTTAGTGCTAGTGGGAGTCTTGTCCCCTTCTGGATACCCGTTTATACAATTCCATAAGCCTTCATGTATCAAATACATTCTTATTTTGAATTTCCAAACCGTGTAATCCTGTCTACCTTGTAAGGTAATCCCAGCCAGGGATCGAAGTGTGGATCCACTCGTTGCCATCATGCGACTTCTTTTTTCACAAAAACAACGAACCAACAAATTCACTTTTAAACTGTGAAATTCTTCTTTGACCACAACAAATCCACTTCACCACATCGTCACCATTTATATTTTTCCCGTTTATTTCATCAGAGCTTCGTGCTGATAACGATATGTAGGAAAATAATACTTGGAAAATATAAATAAATATGTTGTTTATTCCAGTGTCATTATTTTAAAAGTATCTTATTTTAAAATATTATTTTTTCTTTTCCAGTTGACAATTTCAACAGCGATATCAATCCTTGAATATAGATTGTATATAAACTAACAGCGGCAGATAAACCTCAAATTGTTTGCGCCTGGTAGAATAAGCACCTAGTTTTATGTTGTGCCTATATGAAAAAAAAAAACAAAAAAACTATTGCAATGTGGTTGGGCAACACCTCTAGCTGACCTTCTGTTGTTATTGTTTTGTGCTTCCAAGCAGAACGCGCTTCATAAAAAAGTTGACAAACTCAGCGCGTTACAGGACGAGTGACCCTTAGGAAAATGCTTGAGCACATTGAAATAGGAGTACTATTAAGGATCGTGTGTCTGGAGAAAAATACTATGAAAGTATTATTTTCGTAAGAAAAAATACGTTGCAAGATTCGGCCATTAGCGTATTACCAGGCGTCCGTCACTCGCTCAAGGTCACGCGTTATATACCTGCCGCCCGGCGTATCGTCCACGATACAACTGACACAGGGCCGCTACGCCCGCCTCCTGAGCGCTCGCACCGCACGTTTCCCGCGTTTACTGATCGAAATGACGAAACCACGTAATTATTGTGCAGTGGATGGGTGTAAAAGTAAAAAAACAAATGAAGAATTATCATTTTTTTCACTGCCGAGAGACGAAGAAAGGTAAGTAGTATTTTAAATCTTATATTTATTTCTTTAAACATTTAGGTAGGTACTATAAAAGTAAATTAAACACATAAAGGTAACTGCTTTTTTTCGTGGACTTGTTAATTTTGATTCTAAATAACCACATCCATTCTAACATTATTATGCGTAAGTGTCTCTGTCTGTCACGTTTTCACGGCTGTACTGTGGCTATACCGAAAAATTTAAAAAATGCACAACAATCAGTCGTAAATTGATGGAAAATGCCAAAAAGAACAATTTTATAATAGTTCGCTCCACGACTTTTAGCAACTGCTAACTCGCAACTGCTGAGTCGTGAACAACAAATGCAGCACGACAAAGATGGGTAGTTACCATCGATAAAATATTATTTAGTAATATTTTATCGATGCTAGTTACCCATCTTTGTCGTGCGTGTATTTGTTTTTAATGTTAATTTAGGATCAACTAAATTGGCTTTTTAGTGTTTCGTAGTAAACATTAGAAACAAAACATGTACAACAAACATGGATGTCAAATATTTACGTATTTCTCGAATTCAAACCAATATAATGTGGTCGACTCTGACCGCCACAATCCACCCAATCCAAAAACTAAAATCAGTTTTGTCTGTCCCCTTCTTTTTAGATATTTGTCTAGGAATAGAAAGGGACAAATAGAATCCATTCCATTTTCAGGATTAAACGTGGCGGTCAAAATCGCCCACAATGGCGAAAAATTAAGTTTGATACCTTAATGTTTGCTTTTCAGACGCCGCAATTGGTTTGAGATAATAGGGAGGCCTGATCTAATAACAAATCAAAGAAAGTCAGCTTGTCATTTTATATTACATGTTTTTGACAAATAAATAAATATGGTTATTTCACAACATTCGTTTTATTACAGTAATAATCATCATAGGTACAACCCTAGCGCATTCGTGCGATGACGCGCTTGCACGTGAGTCGCACGGTGTGCAACACAATCTCGACTCTTTGAGCGGGTCCTTATGGTATATTTCTCCTCGCTGTGAACAGTAGTTATTATGATTTTGTAGGCTATTATAGCGTAGGTATTTTCGCTTTAGTATGGGAGTGATGTATCTGTTACGTAGTAACTATTATCTAATCTGTGGTATTACTCCATTGTATAGGTAGGTGTCTATATATACGACTACAACAAAGATAAAAAACGGGAAAACGGGTAATATTTTTTGCAGTGTAAGTATGTTCGTATATATATTACAAGAAACCAAATGAATGTTTATTAATATTTTTTTTAATAAAAAGTGTTGTGAGTCATGTGTTTCATTTACTTTATAACTACGAAACTTGAGAGGGAGAGCGCTGGCACGGTAAGCCAGAGGTCGCGGGTTCGAGTCCCGAAAAGGTGATTTAGTACAAGCCGTATATACTAAATCACCTTTTCAATATATAAACGTTAGCTGGTTAGTCATTTTTTTGCGAACAGCGCGCTACCCTCTTGTCCATCAAGTTTTTACTTCTCATAGATCAAACACTACTTTTAATTTTTTCAAGAAATATCAACTGCTGTGATCAATTTTTCAACTTAACTGTTTACTCCAAGACTTAGAAGACGGCACTTCTAGATACTTAAAATAAAATGAATATTTTTGAGTCAAGTTTTGTATTATATTCTTTTCAATACACTAACCCGTGCTAAGGACAATTTTAAAAACCTCTTTAGAGGCTGAAAATTCCACCCATGCTGGGACTCGAACTCGCGACCTCTAGCTGACCGTGCCAGCACATAAACACGTGTATTTATTAAGGCACTGGGAGGTGTTAACTAGCGCCACCAATGGAATAAACATCAAAACTTGTTTTATCATCATACGTTTTTTTCAATTATTGCCGCTATTGACGTAAATCGATTAAAGCCCTATGTTTTTGATCCTAGGTTCCAAAGTTCTAGGTTCTAAATATGGTTGTCATAGTGGCTATAATTTACTTTTTGAAAAAAAAAACGTATTTTAATAGTACACTATGACACTAGTGAGCTAAGTTGGTCATTACAGACGAGGTGGGTTTACTGCTCGAGCCGAAGGCGAGAGCAGTTATGGAACCGAGTCTGTAATGAACAATGCTCACGAGTGTCATACGACGTTTTTCAACACACTTGTGAGGAAAATAAAAAACAAGCACAGGTAAATAAAAATAAAAATATATTTATTAGTTATTAAAACAATTGCTGAAAGTACAGTTACTAAAATTATACCTTACACATTTTGTTGGCATTTTAACAGTATTTGTTATGCTATTATGTATAGCTTCGTCTGGAATGTAGTTCTGCTCTTGTGTAACTGTAAATGTAGGCGATATAATATTTTCATAGGAAATTACAGTTTCTTCAACTTCGTCACAAAAAGGCTCGGAAGCATTGTAGGCAGACGAAGTTGATGGACGCGGTTCAGGACACAATTTCTTTGGTTTTGGCTCCAAACTGATTGCTTGTGTAATTTTGCCACTTATGATTTTCTTATTTCCAATGGACTCTTCCACATAAGATTCTGCTACAGCATTAGATCGCCAGCCGCCATGACGCTTCAATGTTAACACATCGGCTCCTGAATCAGCTAAAAGTGTTGCTGAGGTTCTTCTGAAGCTGTGTCCAGTGTAAGTGTCAGGGTTAGGTAACCCTAAATAAAGAGCGATTTCTTTTGGCATAGTCCCAAATTTATTGATACCAATAGGTTGCGCTGTGCATTTCCCTTTTTGGTAATTTAGAAAAAATCTGTCGTTTTTTGCTTTTTTTGAACGTAAAGCTTGGTATTTCTTTACTATTTCGTAAAATGGGCCGTCGATCGTGAATGACCTAGGAATCTTATTTTTTGTGTTAGGGATTTTGACAAGAAACATTTTCCCATGTTCTTCTATGTCCGTATTGGTAACATTCTTTAGTTCTTGGCGTCTACATGCACCATTCATACCAAATATTAACGCCACCTGGAAAGATAAGGGTACTTAGTAACTATAAAAATGCTGATAGACAACATAAAAACAATAATATTATGGGTAGGTACCTAAATTAAAGTGAAACAAGCAAGTTATTTAAGTAACTAACCTTTGTTGCCAGATATTGACTATCCGGAGCTTCATTAAGGAACTTTTCAACGTTATTTGCTGTTAAGACTTTGGATTTCTTGCAAGTATATCCATCTGAACGTCTCTTTAGAAATGCAGTCAGGTTAAAATACAACTTGATATCAATACCATTTCTCAACTTTGTGATGGTTTTCAACATAGAATATATACACCACAGCGAGCTTGGCTTGTACTTTTTTGATAATTGATTAAAGTACGCTAAAAATACTGACTCAGAAAAAGAGTTCGCGTTCTTTTCCGTTTTCCATGTTAGGAAATTTTCATACGCTGCGACATATTTTTCCCTAGATTTCTCGGGTATCAAACTTTCATTGGCATTTTGCGCCTCATTAAGTATGTCTTGCGGAGTTAAAACCATATCCTCTTCAGTATCAGTACTCGAACTCGACATTTTCACAATAAACAATGAAAAGTTTTATTTCTTGAGAACTGAGATTGAAAATGGCGCGCGCTTACTTTTTTAATTTGCGCGCTGTCAAATGTAGGCAAATGTAACAACTTCCATACAGCCTATAAATCGATATTTCTGAATTACAAGTTGGCTTTTAGATATGTCTATCTTTTTCTTATTTTGATTGCAATTTGATGAAAATAAATGTTTAGTTATCGTATTTTGATACTAACGTGCATAAAATATAAATTAAATTATTATTTTTACATATGAAAACTCTTTGCTGTCATTATTTGTCTGTAGTTGATAAAATTAAAACTATATTCATTACAGCACTTGTGCTGTAATATTATTACGCACGCGTGTATAATGGACAGCATTATGGTTCTCAAACCGGTGTTATAAGAGTCACTTTACGAGCAAGTGTGTTGAAATAGTACATTACACAACTTGGGTGGTAATACAAAGAAAGGCCGAGATCGCAGAAGTTTGCGGCCCGAGCTGCAAGCGAGGGACGTAAATATGCGATCGAGAGCTTTCTTTATTACCTCCCGTGTTGTGTACATCTTTTTATGTCTACACTTGGCCAGAAAGCAGCTTTCTCCTTACGCGCAGCGTGCGGAAAAAGCCACTTTATTACCAGGTGTGGCATAAAAGAAGTTATGTTTTTTATTCCATAGGTGACGCTGGTTAGCACCACCCAGCGCCATAAGCCGATACTCTCTATCTCTCTCTCTCTCTCTATCTCTAAGGGGAGGCCGGTGACCTCACCTAGAACGTATTGGGGCTGCATTATTTAATTACTTATTAGATAACACACATAAAATCAAGAGAACAAAATTGAGTTTGCAAACCTTTTACGCGACCTGGTTTCGCAAACCCCTTACGCTGCCTTTATATAGCCCATTACCCTGACAGAGTCACTATGGATATTCTTAGAGGACCTTTAAAGATTCTTCACTTTGCGTTTTATCACACCCCAGTGTTCACACGACCTTGCCTTAGATACTAATAGGCAATCTGCGTCTATACTGCACAATCTACTATAATGATAACCATAGCTTGAACAGTCCAGGCAGGGTGTAAAAATAAGATAAGATAAGAATATTCTTTATTACCCCAGAATACACCAGAGCACATATTATAAAACATGTAAAGATATAAAGTACAATTGGCGGCCTTATTGCTAAAAGCAATTTCTTCCAGACAACCTTACGATGGAAAGTTGCTGAAGGAAATAAGAGACGGGTAGTCGGTGTAAATATGAATATATTAATACACTACTTATATAAATAACAATATACCTACATAAACAGTTACACACATATCTAAGATAAACTTACATAAATACGTTATAATAACAATCTACCCGATGAGGAAATAAATACAATAAATACTGATGCCTGGGACGAGAAATATGAATGAGAGTGACAGAAATAAAATCTATTTAACGCGTACAATGTTGCTGAGAAATCAATTGTTTTTTTATTACTCATATATCAAAAGATGTTAACGAGCAATCAATACGAATTGCTCGTAGCCCCAGCTGCCTGAGTGATCTTAAAACGATCACAACGGTTAAGTAACATAAGGCGCGTTCAGTGCATGGATGGGTGACCGTCTATGTTTAACGCTAGTGGCATTTTCAGTGAGCTTCATAACTTCGATTGAAAGTTGAACATTTTCTGAAAAATTGCTTAATAATTTTGATAAATTACACTATTTTTATTTTTAATGCACTAACCCGTGCTAAGGAACAAATTAAAAAAACCGTAATACAGAGAATATTGTAAAGAGGTTCGAAATTTCACTGATGCCGTGAGTCGCCCATTGGCTCAATTGGTAGAGCGCTGGTACGGATAGCCAGAGGTTGCGGGTTCAAATCCCGGCATGGGTGAAATTTTTAGCCTCGAAATAGGTTTTTAAATTTTGATAAATGTTGGAAATACGGTACTGATACAATCTGAACAAAAATTATATTAAAAGCCTATAGACTGCTGCTGAGTATTAACTATTAAGTAGTCTAAACCCATCTGGATATCTCGCAATGAGTCACAATGTTGAATTTGGGTAGCTAACTATTAGGCAATGCTCAACAGTAGGGTTGACGGTTTTCTACTTAGCCCCTGTTTCACAATATTCAAATAAAGTTCCAGATAAGCTATCCGAAACCAGGGCTGCCGTCTGTTCTAAATTTAAATAAATTTTCCTATATTGCGTGTGTTCGTTTATGGCTTCAAATTTAGAACAAAAGGCAGCCCTGGTTGCGGATAGCGTAACCGGAACTTTATCTGCAGATTGTAAACAGGTTCATTTAATAGTTTTTTTATGTTGGCGTGTGTTTAATTTTTTACTTACCATTATTACTTAGCAACGCAATCTAATGCCTTAGCACTAGAGTGCGGCCTCGGTGGCGCAGCGGTTTGGCACGTTGACTGTAAAACCTTAGGTCTTGGATTCTGTGATGTTGCGTTTAGGTTTTGTCAACGACTAAGTTAAAGGGAAACTGTGCACACTACTAAAGTCCCTAAGACACAGTCCTAGCCTAGTTTGGGGACTGCCGGTAAACATAAAACAATTTTTGGTAACACCCTCCACTGTCTATTTATAAGTTATTTCAATTTGCTTACTCACTCAATTTCCATCCCTGGCCGGGTCAAACTTGGAAACGAACTTTTCTAGTTTGTCTAGGGGCCGTTATCTCTGTGTTTATTATATTAAGGCTATCCTCGAGTTGGCACCTGTAACACAAGTCATTTAGTTGTACTAAGTAAGGGGCTAACGAGATCTGTGTAATATTTCCATGAATATTTGTTTATTACTTATACCCTGTCATACGTACGAGCTAAACACATTATCTTCCTTTTGGGCTCCGCCGCAGTCGGTTAAATCAAAACTATGCAGAGTTTACGTGGGAATGAGCCTTCTCTCACAGTGAAAGATTAAGGGCTTAATCTTCACACATGCTTACGGTTTGGTTATTTCAAGCGCGGTAAAATGCAGTGGTGGCTGGTTGAATATACTCGTTGTTTTACAAGCGTGAGCTCCCGGATTAAAATTCTAACATGTTCCAACGTGTTTTCTAATCTCCCTTAATTTATTGCAGCTATACCACACGTTATCAACCCTTGTATGTGCCCACTGCTGGGGCACGGGTCTCTTCCTACATCGCAGGAAGGTTAGGCCATACTCCACCACGGGGGCCAAGTCGGGGTTGGTGGAGGATTGTAAGACAGTGGCGGGCCTTACTGTCAGAAGTTATCAAGCCGCCCATAAGGCCTCTGACATGGCTTAATGACTGCCATTATATGACAGCCGGCAGCAACGGCTTAACGTGCCTTGCGAAGCACGGAAGCGCTCGGAAGAATGCCACTAGCGGTAGTCACGGGACGCTCACCCATCCCGTACCTGACCGCGCCTGTTGTTGCTTAACCACGTGATTGATTCCAATCACTCGGTTCGCCAAGGCCACGAGCGCTTCTATACCACACGGTACACACAGCTATACCACACGGTACGATAGATAGATGAATAGGTAAGTATACCTTTATTGCACACCAGCAATTTACAGAGATAGTGTACTTGAGGTACTTAACTTAATTAACAATTGGTAAGTTATTATGATAATTCGAGATACAATGCATAGTAGAGTATACTTATAAATCTGTAGATTATTTTATTTTATTTCGTTTCGTTTCGTTTTATTTTATTTTATTTATTTCAGGCGTAAAAAAAACAATGAATTTGTTAGTATAATGTAACCTAAGTTAGTACAAAAACCACTTATTTCTACTATATACAAGTTGCGCACTCTGTGAGCAGTTTTTGCTCCCATGTAGCTGCATTAGTGTGCCCAGACTGCACAACCAGGCCTATCGGCAATTGTACGTAGGATGCTGTTAGCGCTACCACGTACTCGCTGCATCAGTGACGCTGCCCGTTTACGAAGAATGGCATGAAAGCCGTCAGTGTGGGCTCCAGTAAACAGATTAATCGACTTTGCAATGTACATCGAATTCTTATTGTACACTATGAATTCTAGTTTTACGAAGAAGGCCCCTGATTGAAAGTGAAAATGAAAGTGAAATTGTCTTTAAATGCCAACAAATATTGAATGACGTAGGTACAACTGAATATCTCAATTTGGCCAAAATGCGTGATTATATATACAATCGACACATTACAACCACTTGTCCAGGTTCCACATTAAGTCAGCCTGTACTATGATGACCAGATGATGATAGTCCCGACCAATTTCGGTCACGGCGACTACTTCAACTCCCATTTTAGTGGCGTTGGTGCGCTCGCATATGACTCGCATAACCTACCTTTTTTGTGAAGGTTCTGCCACATTTCAGACATGCGAGCACTCCGTCGATATAAGTATAGTCGATCGCAGCAGGTGGACGGGCTTTTAAGTCGTCTCTCTTTTTGTCCAGCTCGGAACGCCGAAGAGCTTCAAAGTCGGTGACTTTGGTGTTGATAAAAGCCCTCCATTCCAGTCGATTAGCCGCTTGTTGCTCCCATTGCAAGGGCTCTAAGCTGCATCTCTTCATGTGGCGTTTCAGCACATCTTTATACCTCAAGTTCCGAGTAGAAGATGCGCTTTGCCACTCGCTCTTCACCCATTCGTGACACGTGACCGCACCATCGCAGCTGCCGACGCATGAGGTAGGCCTCAATGCCACCCACATTGGCTCTTCGCAGCACTTCTGTGTTGCGCACTCGATCAGACCATCGGATATTTAGTATTTTCCTGAGGCACTTTAGATGGAAACGGTCTAGCACACTTATGTGACGACGGTACACGGTCCATGTTTCTGCAGAGTAGAGGATGTTGGGCAGTACAATTGCCATGTAGACGTTTATTTCAGTTCGTAGTTTCAGGTCATGAGAACAGAACACTTTTGTTCTCAACCTGCCTAAAGCTGCAGCTGCAGCAGATAATCCTTCTATTTACTTCTGCGTCAATGTCGCACTTAGAGTACTGTTTCTGAGCTGAGTACTGCTTCAGCTCCTCCTCACCGAGTCTAATAGATAGTGCCTCGTGTCCGTTTATATCCAGGGACATAACTTCCGTCTTTTTGACACTAATCTTCAAGCCAAATCTTTGGCAGGACTCATGAAAACGTGACATCAGCTGCTGCAGGCCAGCTGGGGATTCTGTCACGAAGCACAAGTCATCCGCGTACATAATCTCAGTAATTATCTCGTACGATACCTTTGTACGGGATTTGAATCTGGCCAAATTAAAAAACCTGCCGTCAGTACGAAAGCGGATGTGGATACCCTCAGAAGAGGCCAACAAACTTCCCGGACTACTACTGCGAAGTACACCGCGAACAGTGTGGGTGCCAGCACGCAACCTTGCTTTACCCCACAGGTGACGGGGAAAAAGTCTGACTGTTCGTCGTCAACAGCAATACAGCACTGCAAATTATCATGCAAGAGCCTGAGAAGTTCCACAAACCTTTTCGCGCATCCTATCTTTTCCATTACCAGCCAAAGGACATCCCGAGGAACGCTGTCAAATGCCTTCTCAAGATCGATAAAGCAGAGATACATAGGCCGACCCTGTTCTCTGCTCTTCTCCTGAAGTTGACGGACGGAAAAGATGGCCTCACACGTTCCTCGGTCAGGGCGGAAACCAAACTGCGATTCTGGCAAAAGCTTTTCGGAGACCTTCATAAGATGGTTTAACCAGACTCTGGCAAAGACCTTACCGGGTACTGACAGTAGTGAAATACAGCGGTAAGAGTCGCAATCAGCACGATCCCCCTTGCCCTTATATAGTGCCCTTATACGTGAAACTGTAAAAGTTTTTGGGACTTGCACTTGTTCCCACATAAGGACAAAATACTGCCATGTAGCCGAGTGCAACTCCTCACCACCGTATTTCAACAATTCACCTGGCACTTGGTATTTGCCTACAGCGCTTGTTTTGCTGCTCTTTGATAGCAAGAACAACCTCAGTAGGTGTTGGTGGCTCGTCCAGCTCGACAGATACTGTGACTTGAGAAATTGAACGAATGTGCTCCATGTCAACTGACCGGTCAACGTTAAGCAAGGTATTGAAGTGTTCCGCCCAACGAGCCATGATCTCCTCTTTACTTTTGATGACCAGATAAGGACATCACAAATATGGAAATACACCCAGATTGATGCCATTTGCACAAAAAGCCTCCAGTGGGGATCGAACCCAAGACATCTATTTTGTAGCATCTTAACGGCTATACCAACGAGAAGCAACAGAAGCACTATGCCTCATATAGCCTTTGCATATACGTAATGAGATGATTTATGTAGCGTCCAGTCTTAGAGTATATACTAGTATATACTCTAAACGTCCAGTGGCACATTCACCCCCAACTAGAGGGGTAAAGGGACCTCTTGGATGTTGCAGTGCCTGGGACATTGTTTTTAGATGGAGTATTTTATGTATGGAATTCGATAGCATATCACTCATATTAACAAGTCTGTATCCCAGAGGGTTAGGCAGAGACCAGGGACTGCCACGATCCAGACAGATCACTTTCCCTTCATCAACCTTTATTAGTCGTTGCATGCACGCACGCTGGTTTCAGCTACTTTTTATCCTGCCTTAATGCTTTACTCTAGGTAAACTCTGCTTATGTAAAAGAAAACCGCGCTAACTTATCCCGCTTTTTTGGAAAATCGCAGCCAATCAAAGACAATAAAAACAGTCCGATAAAGGCACGTCCGTATCCGTCAGCCCTCATTTGGGTCAAGTGTGACAAATAGGCGAGTGGCCTGTTCTAGATTCGTTGCTACAGAAATGCAGGTCCACTTTGGACTTTGATTCGATATCTAGAGGCCTTTAGGGCGGCTTGAAAACTTATGACAGTAAGACTAGCCACTAGTCTTGCAAACCTCCACCAATCCGGACTTGGCCCCCGTGGTGGCCTATACCTTCCTCAGGGAAGAGACCCGTGCTCCTCGGTGGAAACATAATGGTTTGATAATGATGATGATGATAAAGTGATTGGTGTGTGGAAGTTAATAAAATGATTAGATTGTGTAATCAAAGTTCCCGAACATGGCCCCCGTGATGGAGTATGCCCTAACCTTCCTGCAATGCAGGAAGAGACCCGTGCCCCAGAAGTGGGGACATGCAGGGTTGCAATCGTTCGATTTGGACTGAAAAGAGTTGCGACATACCTCTCTAATGAAGCACCCTATAAACGTCCCACTGTAGGGCACAGGCCTTTTCAAAAAAACAGAGAGAATACGACCTTACTCTCTACGCACGCTCCGCTGTCGACTGAACACGAAAACTCGGTACCTACATCGCTCATTTCTTGAGGGTAAACGTGGCCCTTTATCCTATTTACTCAGTGGCCCACTAAGGTCCACTGGGCCCGCAGTAATTACCGCAATCATGGCCCCTAACTTTGCTCTTGCGAAGTGACCAACGCTGTCCCTTGAGAGGCTACGCTTATTATAAGTTCCCGTACGAGCGATACAGCGTATGTTGGTGTAGATGATCAAGTTGTATTGAATTGACCCACATTCACGTGCCTAAGATGAGTCTTATTACGAGAGTGTCTTCTGGGATTTTGCGCAACAATATTTCTGGTTATAGGAACAATTGTTTACACGGTAATTATGTTATCTTTACAATGTCTTTGTAGAATAGTAAAGCGTCTCTATAGTCGGATACGAATAACCGAGGACGCGAGCACCGTCTCTTCTAAACATGATTAAGCTCTTTGAATAAGAGCAGAACCTGGTCAGACTCTTGCGGCAAATATTCAATCAAGTGACTATATTCTTTTTGTTACACTAACCCGTGCTAAGGACAATTTTTAAAAACCTATTTAGAGGCTAAAAATTCCGCCTACGCCGGGACTCGAACCCGCAACCTCTGGCAAACCGTACCAGCGCTCTCCCAACTGAGCTAATTAAGTGATTCCAGAACTAAGTTCACTAATCATTATTAAATGTGTAATGCTTACTAAAAGCATTTTATATTTAAAAAAAAAAGTAAATTTTATTTTTTAGAATGCTAAAATACGTACCTAAGTAATTTTGTGCCGTAATCAACTCGTACGAAATTTCACGCAAATATGTCAAAGGACTAAAAAGTTTCATACAAACTATAATCCTCAATTAACCCCCATTGGGGGTTGAGTTTTGAAAGATCCTTCCTTCGTGGATTCCTATGTCATCATAATATGAGGAATACGTGCGCAAAATTTAAATTTTCTAGCCTTACGGGATTGGCCTGTGCGTTGATACATAAGTCAATCAGCTTTGCCTTTTTATACAGATATTGCTGACTTTTAGTATCAGTTTCGTCGCTTAAGGTTTAACATAGCGTATCTCATAAAATTCAAATTTTACTTTTCAATGTTATTGGCTAGAGAATCGCAAGACAAATCAGCTCAACCAATGAAAACAGGCCATTTTGACCAATAGCATGGCTTTATTTGAATTCGAGTAACAATACTTAACTCACATTCTCAGATTTCCTGGGTCAACATTACGTATCTCAGTCGGCCGCCATACTTGAAAGAAAGAAAGTTTTTAATAAATTTTCGCAAAGTTTCTTCGTTTCTTGATGATAGACGTAAGGTATTTCTAATGTGACGGAGTCACCAAATCCCAGGTAAGAGTTGAATTATACATTTATGTCCACTAATAATAGATAATAACGGCTTTTACCTTGAGATACGCACTGTGAGCCCACTGTTAGCAGCCATTTTATTTGGTAAATTGTGAGTTACGCCTTGTTGCCCACTATAATCTTTATTTATTATAACTATCTGATGCCTGCAAATTTGATCCTGTTAAACAAAGCTGTTCCAATTTTTCTTACTCGAACTATTAGATATAACCGTTAAAAAAATTAGCCGTCAAGTCGTTCTCAAGTATGCCCTTAGTAACGTACAGCATTTAATTTTTATTTAAATAGATAATTTTGTTTCAGTTAAGACCTCATAATGAATAATGACGATTACGAAAATATAATGCTCGGAAGTAGTGACAGTAGTGATGAGGAATGGGTTGACAATATGTGCAAGATCTTGAAGCCCAAATATTCAAAACGTCGTAAGGTTAAACCTCTCCTTAACGTCGAAAACCTTGACGTGAACAGTTTGGAGGTTGCCTTTTGGTCAGAAACTGGATCAATAATCGATGAAGCAACCTTCCTTAACAGCGGATCATCGATACCTTCATCATGGCCTACAGTTTGTGCAGAAAACGTTGAAGTAGTTACCATTCAAGAAAGCACCGAAGAACTAATACTTCCTAGAGACCTAGTATTTGAGCCCACCGTCTTGAAGGAACAATTACCAGAAGAAGCCCAATTAGATGCATGCCATTACAAATAGTTCTCCTCAATTTATTGAAAGCACACTCACGGTACATGAAGAAAATCCTAGTTCAGAAGTTGTCCAGTCTACTGAGGAATATGGGGATATCAGTCAAGGTAGAAAACGAAAGTCAAAAGGCCAATCAGAGCCAAGAGCTAAGAAAAGAAAATTGAATAAGCAATTACGTTTAGAAGGTAAGGAATATATTGGCTATAGACGCGATCGTAAAACTACAATGAATGATTTCAAAGTATTGCATGACACACCCAGACCAAGTCGCGCAATCGGCCCGAAATGTGAGTCGCATTTGTGTGCTAAGTCCAAATTTCGATCTTGTAATTCTATACCGGATGAGGAGCGTCAAAAGATATTTAAATCATTTTGGAGTTCAATGACTTGGGAACAAAGACGGCAATATGCTTGCTCTCATGTTGAACATGTCCCAAAAAAAAACAAAAAACCACTAAGAATGAATCTAGACGTAGTGACAGTCGTTCTTATTTTATAACAACATCCCAAGGACAGCGTTTTCAAGTATGTCAAAAGACTTTCTTAAGTACTCTTGGCTTAAAAGAGTCTTCCGTTCGCCACTGGACTGACAAATCTGAATGTGGTATGGCTCTTAAGGCCACCTTTTGCCGAAAACAGCCAGAAGGACCCTCGAAACAAGATGATGTTAATGATCTCAAAGAGTTTTTCCAATCAATGCCTAAATTACCGTCACACTATTGCAGGAAATTAAGCACCAGGTTATATCTTGAGCCTATTGTCACAAATAAAACACAACTGTATGAACTGTATTCTGACAAATGTAAGGAAAAATCGAGGAAGCCATTAAGTCGATGGACATTTGATAAAGCATTTCTGGGAGAAAATTTGAGTCTGTTCCGGCCTAAAAAGGACCAATGTGACACCTGCACTTCATATAAAACTGGAAATATTTCTGAAAACATTTGGAATGATCACATCGAAGAAAAAGAGCAGGCACGATTGGAAAAGAACGCAGACAAGGTTTTGGCTAAGGAAGGCAAAATTTATGCATTTACCCAGGATGTACAAGCGGTGAAATTGAGCCCATTCTTACAAGCAAGCGCATTGTACTTCAGAACTAAACTGTGTGTGCATAACTTTTCCATTTACAATATTGGAAACGCAGATGCTTACTGTTATTGGTTCGATGAATCTCATGGCGGATTAGTCGCTTCAGTATTCACTTCATGTATTATAAATTGCGTAACCGCTGCATTAGAAAAAAAGCTTCTACCAGTTACAATTTATTCAGATGGTTGTGGATCCCAAAACAGAAACGTTATCCTGAGTAATGCTTTGTTGAACCTAGCTATTGCAAAAGGTGTAGTAATAACACAAAAATTTCTCGTGAAGGGCCACAAACAAATGGAAGTGGACTCAATACATAGTGCGATCGAATGTTAATTGAAAAATAAAGAAATTCACCTACCCAGCCAATACGCAACCCTCTCGAAAGAAGCAAGACCCAGCCATCCATATGAAGTCCACTATCTAGACTATTCATTCTTCAAAGATTATTCCAAGAAGACTACTTGGATTTATGATTCTATTCGCCCAGGCCGAGTGGCGAATGATCCGACTGTGAGCAACCTAAGAGCATTGCAGTATGATCCCAGCGGTGTTATAAAGTACAAGCTCAAGTTTAGTGACGAATTCAAAGAACTTCCCAGAAGGGCGAGACCTAAGGTTGGAGACGAAGGTTATCGTCCACTGTATGAAAACAGACTCAAAATAATGGAATCAAAATGGAAGCATCTTCAGGAATTGAAGGCTTACATCCCTCAAGATTGTCACCCCTATTATGATTCACTGCCACATTGAAATAACTTTAAGTTTAAGATGAACAATTTAAAATGTTTAGTAAATGAATGTAAAGGTTTTATTCTTTTTTATTCAAAATAAACGCTTTAAATAAATAATTTTCATTATTTACAAGAAACACGACGTAACTCAACAAAATTGTCATTTGAAATGTGTAACATAGCGTAACTCACTAAAACTGGGCAAATATCAACATAAGATTTCGGAAAATTGTTTTATTTCAAAGTATACCCAATTTATTATAAAACTGCATTCAAAATGTTCACCTAGGGTAATATCAGTAATAATCAGGAAGTTTTTTTGGTCTCCTGGAAACCTATCATAAATGAGATACGCTATGTTAAATCTTAAGCGACGTTATATATAATAGCCTGAAATATATCAATTAAATGGCTAACCTTACTTAATTGACTCCCGATTTCTCATACACTAAGAACATGTTAATCTACTACCAGTTGCCAAAAAGGCTTACCATTAAGAAATAACTGATAGCTGGACATTACCGAACGATCCATCCAACCTTATACGAAAATTGTTTACAAATCAGCAAATTAACAGGGAAATCATTTCTTAAAGCCTTTATTAAAATGTTGCCGCAAATAGTACTTCTAATCTGCAGAATCATGTTTTAAAGTTTACTTCTACCTACAGTTAAATTGGGTCTTTGTCTGTCCACTTTGAATTATGGGTTCCTTAAATATGGCAAACGATTATGCATCTTATTGTTCAGCTGAATAAGGCTGACTATTCGGTTGCCTGTGAGATCAAAACATGATTTTCTCTCCGTTGTTGTTTTGATCTTACCTAAAGGAAGACGACTAACTTTTATATGATAAAAGTTGGCGTCTGCCAACAATAATTCTATACATTCTATACGGACCTGTATCTAATATCTTCATAAGCGTATCCCAGACTGAGTTTAGAAACTAGTTAAAAACTTAATAGCAAATTGTATGTTGCAGTCGATATTTATGATTTATATTATTACGTTTAGGTAGTGGCATTTATTTATTTTGAAAATTTTAGCAATATTTTAAGGGCATATTATTTGATAAACAATAATATTATTTGCAGCGCTCGTGGCCTAGTGGAACCGAGATATTGGAATAGATCACTAGGGTTAAGCAACAACAGGCACGGTCAGGTGCTGGATGGGTGACCATCTCATGACTACGCCAGTGGCATTTCTTCCGACCGATTCCGTCCTTCGCAAGGCACGTCAAGCTGCTGGTGCTGGCTGTCATGTAATTGCAGTCGTAACACATGTCACAAGCCTTATGGGCGGCTATATCTTCTGACAGGAAGGCACGCCACTGTCTTACGATTCTCTACCAACCTGGACTTGGCCCCCGTGGTGGAGTATGGCTTAAGATTCCTGGGATACAGGAAGAGACCCGTGCCCAACTATGGGGAACATACAAAGGGTTGATATCATCAGGAGAGCCAATTCTCGTTTTGCGAGATATGCAGTTGTAAGGCACATTTTTCTTAGGCTTGAATATCTCCCCATCCTTCTTACGGCTTGAAGGCTGTTTGTAGAAATGTAAAAAAATATGGTTATATACCTTTGGTATATAAGGTATAGACAGCACACATGTCACTTACATCACAGCTGAGTAAACTTTATAAGATAACGAGTCCATCAAATTCGTACAATTCGCATAAACAATTACTTTGATAAAGAAGTTAGTTTAATAAAGCAGATATGAATGCCACGTTGGTCTAGCCATTAAGGCGCTTGGATACCAAGACAGAGGTCGTGGTTTCGATTCCCACTGAGGGCCGCAGTACATTTATACACGTGGCTTTGGTCTGGGTACCATACTAGAGTGTTGTAGTTAGGGACCAGGTCAAATGATAGTGTGGGGTGGAATGCTAAGTTAATGTAAGTAAAAAAACCCTCCCACGGAACTCTACACTACGCGTGGCCCGACACGCACTTGGCCGGATATTTTTTTCTCTCTAACATACAAAACAATATATTCGGCTTATGTATGAAGTGGAAAACCGTTGCTGATTCGGAATTAAGGCTAGTGCGTGCTAATTCGTACGCTTGATAGCTTTATTTAGCTACAATATGGCAAATGAATATATCATTTATAATCCCGGGAATCCCATGTCCTAATGACTTTATTTTATAATTTACGTACGTTTGTGAAGTTAGAAAAAAAAGAATAGAAAAGGTTTTTATCATAAAATTTGCTCAAGACAGTTAGTGCCTAGAGAATAGCACCGACCCAAATTCTTCCCGCGGGTGTCGTAAAAGGCGACTAAGGGACACAAACCAGGGGGTGCTGCCCAGCAGCGCCCCCTGTACAATTCCACTAAACTGCGATCCCCAACCCGCATGCCCAGCGTGGGGATTGTGGACATTATCCTCCAATGATGGCACAACTTTGCGCTATGGCGCTCATTAGGGGAGGGCTATGTGCAGCAGTGGACTTATATAGCCTGAAGAAGAAGTTATATATTAAACGGGTCAAATCGCGATTATTTATTAAGCAAAACGTAACTACCTTATTTCCCGACGTTTGCACAAGATATTTGGACATAATATCTGTGGCGTTTTAGCGAAGCTTAATAAATAACTTCTTGAAACCCACATTACAAGGAGTTGAGTGACAAACTCCGAAGACACTTTACTTAGTGGATTCGAACTGTTTTGTTCTTCTTATAAATTAGTGGTTATCCAGACTTTGATGGATTTTCCACTTAAAAGTTACCGTCGTCGTATCGAAAGTGGGTGAGGCAATGGCGACCCAACTAGTTAAAGTTGCGACCTTCTCATGAGTTAGTCAATTTAGGTCTAGAGATGTGGGTTGGCTCTCAAGGTATGTTTTGACTTCGTAAGTTGGCACAAGAAAGAAAAAACTCATTCAAGAGCTGTGTACTAGGTGTATAATATGCGTGGGACACACAGAAAGTGTTGCAAAAAAAAAGTTCTGTGTAAATGCAGTGGGTAGTACAATGGACTCGGAAGCGGGAGATCCAGGTTTGATTTCCAGTGCGGGCATGTACAAATGACTTTATTTTCTAAGTTACGTACATTTGTGAAATTATAGTTGCAATACCACTCGCAATACCATAACGGTGATGATACTACAGCTACAGCTATTCAAATACTACAGCGCTAATGCTTCCCGATCCAATTTGAAGTATAAGCTTATCCCTTTCATACGCCACTCTCCTATTGTCTGGGATTATTTTTTTCAGTGCAACCACGTCCTTTTCCGTAACAGCCGTGAAAGTCGACCACTTCTTTCTTTATCCTCCAAAGTTAGTCGACAGCGCTTGACTTCATTATATCAACGATACACCTTGCCATATTGCCTTGGAAGGGCCTTCATCCCCGAATGCCGTTTGAAGTCTATGGTACGATTTGTCTGGTTTCAGGTGACACTTTTACTTGTAAAGGATCATGACGCGAATATGTTTCCAGCACATAGCCATTTTTTGATTGCGCTCGATTATTTAAATTAGCTCGAAAAAAATGTGGAGGGAAATTTTGAAATAGGAACGTAAAAAAATTTAATTATAAATAATTGTTTTGTTTTTTTCAAAATAGGTTCTTATGACTAGCCAGTCTCCCTTACGTTTTTTTTTCTGAGTTTCAGTGTACCATCGAAAACTGTAACAAAAATAAATTGATAAATAAAATTGTCCTGGCCCTAAAAAGTGCTCCACTCACACTTTTTACTATTAATAGCCAAAGTACTTATTACCCAAAGCGCCATTTTGCAGCAACAAAGAATGAAAACGTGTGCTTCCAAAAAGTCTGAAAGTAAAAACGCTTAACGACATCAAACAAGAGAATGAGGTAACTGATGAAAATTGCATCAATTTGGGGGTTTTCACGTTCTCCATTGAATAAGTTGGCAGTAAAATCGTAGCGGTGCTCGTAATATTCAGATCATAACAATATTGTGGCTGAAAGTGCACTAAAAAGTTTTTATTTTAAGTAGGTTTTAAGCACCAAAATTTGGTAGCCCTGACCTCTCTGGACGAGGACCGAAAATAAAACCAGTGATAAAACTAAACGAAACTTTTGATATCGTTTGTGCTCTTTTCGTTTGGATTAAAATTAAGTGTACTCAAGACCAAGAACAGAAGAAATCGTTCATATCTCAACCACGAAGGATGCTGGCTTATTAACACATAATACAAGGTTAGCCGGATGTAAATACTTATAAGTATTAAACTCGTCTTTGTAAAAATACCTTTATTGTTCATAAAAAAGAATTTTTAAATTCAAAATTGTGCAATTAATAAAAAAAAATTATATTATAAGCCTTTATTAGATTTTTTTATAAAATAATAATCAACACATGGATGCATGTGTTGATTATTATTTTATAAAAAAATCTAAACATACGAGTAGATTAGATTAGACAAAGAGAAATAGAAATAAATTGAATATTAGATTAATAAAAACCTATTTAGATGCTAAAATTGTCCATAGGATTAAAAAAAATATATGATTAGATTAATAAATTATTATTTATGGTATATTTATATAACATGGAATTATATATTAGTCGCTTCCTAGCCATTATTCGACGGAACATGCCTAGAGGACGAGCTTGCTAAAGTTTACCCTTCATACAAATTTGTATGTAAAGTCTTTTGCGCATCCTTTCCACGCACCTTCTGTGCGGCCACTGGCATGTACGAGTATACGTGGGACACTCAGAAAGTTTTGAGAAAATAAAAAACTAACTTCTATGAAAAAAATGTTTTTTATTAAATCTTTTCAAAGAACTCTCCACCAGCCTCTATATAAAGTTTCATGCGTCTGAACCAATTTTCAAAACATATTTTCCAGTCCTCCGCAGACACTCTTCCACGGCCTTCTCAAACGCTGCTAGCGCGTCTTCCGGCGATGAAAACTGTATTTTTTACTGCCAGCACACTTTCTTCGGTGACAGCCGTCGTAGGACGACCACTCCTTTGTTCATCCCCCAAAGTAAGACGACCGCGTTTGAACTCGCTAGACCAGCGGTAGATGGTTGCTTTTGAAGGTCCTTCATCCATCAAAGCAATTCGAAGTCGATCTAATGACTCATAAGGTTTTAAGCGACATTTGAAATCGTAAAAAATCATAGCACGAAAATGTTCTCGATGCTAATCCGTTTTTAATGAGACAAGAAAATATGAATTGGCTTTAAAAAAATGCGGAGGGAAATTTGAAAATCGAACAGTAGTATTTTTACTTTTAAATAATCGACGTTTTCAAAACAATTACAAGTGGCCAGTGTCTTATACATAAAAACATTTTTTCGCAAAACTTCCTGAGAGGCCTGGTGTATAAAACTTTTCACACAAAATTTGTATGGAGGGCAAATTTCAGCAAACTCGTCCTCTAGGCATGTTCCGAAGAATATCGGTTATGAGACGACTAATATAATATCCAAGGTAATAAATTACTACCCCAGCCTTATCCAATATGAAATGATGAAAACGTCAAATTAAGAGTCAGCAGAAGGTATTATTACTTTCATATTGCCTCTGATCGAAATGATTTCATAAATAATTTATTTTCATTATGCTTTATTGGCCTTTTAATAAAGGCCGTGATTCATAAATCGTATTATTTTTTCATAAGATGCTGTAGTAATTTTCCCATTTACTTATTTACAGAATTCCAGTGTCGTAAAAGGTAGTCTTTCAATTACAACCTAAGAGTCGTTGTTTCAATTTGTCTTTACGACTTTACGACATCATAAAATATTAGGGGGGCAGAGGGATTTTCTGTAATGATCGCTTCGTTGACCTGTTGACAGTACTAATAACGGTTTTATAATGTTTAGGGGAGGGGTACTCCACCAACCCGGACTTGGCCACCGTGGCGGAGTATGGCCTAACCTTGCTGATATGCCGAAAAAGACCTTCCGTGCCCCAGTAGTGGGGACAGCAAGGGTTGATATCGAGGGGAGGGGTAGGACGCCGCCGGGACGCCTGCTTCACATATAATCAATACTGAATACTCAATAATTTATTGCATTTCACAAGTATACAGGGCGTCCCAAAGTTATGGGCCATGAAGGGAAAGTATCTTAAATATCGTAGATAGGGTATTTTGCTGAAAGAAGACTTTATGTTATTTTTAAAAGATAGTAATACTGCATTCAAAGATTTTCTAAAAATTACTTGCCTTGTCTGGGAATCGAACCGACTTAAATTAAAAAAAAAACACCCCTACTTTTATGATGCCAATCGAAAGAATGGCCAAAAACTAATAACTCTTCTTAAATAACATAGTATTTTAAAAGAAAGGAACAGCGTGAAATTATTCATTTTAATCAAATTAAAAACATACATGAAACTGCCGTAGTCAATGAAGTGGGTATTTTTTTGTAAATTAATTAATTAAAATGCTCAAAATGTGATCCCTTTTGTCTTACGCAAATCGTCAATCTTTTAATGAGTCCGCTGGCTGTTGATTTTCATTTTTAATTTTCAACTTAATTGACTACGGCAGTTTCATGTGTTTTTAATTTGATTAAAATGATTAATTTCACGCTGTTCCTTTCTTTTAAAATACTATGTTACTTAAGAAGAGTTATTAGTTTTTGGCCATTTTTTCGATTGGCATCATAAAAATAGGGGTGTTTTTTTTTTATTTAAGTCGGTTCGATTCCCAGACAAAGTAATTTTTTGAAAATCTTTGAATGCAGAATTACTAACTTTTAAAACTAACATAAAGTCTTCTTTCATCGAAATACCCTATCTACGATATTTAAAGTACTTTCCCTTCATGGCCTATAACTTTGGGACGCCCTGTATACATATGTATACATAACAAAAATATGGGTCTTTGTGGACCCGGTAGGGCATGCAATATTATAAATTATAGGTCTTAAAAACCTATTTAGAGGCTAAAAATTCCACCCATGCCGGGGTTCGAACCCGCGGCCTCTGGCTATCCGTGCCAGGGCTCTTCCAATTGAGCTAATGGGCGACAATCGGAAGAGCGCTGGCACGGATCTATCTATCCATCTATCCATCTATCCGTCTGTCCGTCCGTCCGTCCGTGCATCTATCTATCTATCTATCTATCTATCTATCTATCTATCTATCTATCTATCTATCTATCTATCTATCTATCTATCTATCTATCTATCTATCTATCTATCTATCTATCTATCTATCTATCTATCTATCTATCTATCTATCTATCTATCTATCTATCTATCTATCTATCTATCTATCTATCTATCTATCTATCTATCTATCTATCTATCTATCTATCTATCTATCTATCTATCTATCTATCTATCTATCTATCTATCTATCTATCTATCTATCTATCTATCTATCTATCTATCTATCTATCTATCTATCTATCTATCTATCTATCTATCTATCTATCTATCTATCTATCTATCTATCTATCTATCTATCTATCTATCTATCTATCTATCTATCTATCTATCTATCTATCTATCTATCTATCTATCTATCTATCTATCTATCTATCTATCTATCTATCTATCTATCTATCTATCTATCTATCTATCTATCTATCTATCTATCTATCTATCTATCTATCTATCTATCTATCTATCTATCTATCTATCTATCTATCTATCTATCTATCTATCTATCTATCTATCTATCTATCTATCTATCTATCTATCTATCTATCTATCTATCTATCTATCTATCTATCTATCAATAACATAAAATATTGTAAATATTCATAATGCAATTGGCGGCCTTATTACTTTATTACTAACAGCAAGGCCGCCAACAAGGTGTTAGGCCAATAATGTACCTTGAAATTAAGAAGAAGAAGAAAAACATTTATTATAGAAACAGATCACATGCCACAGTAACAAAGGACACCCCCGGTTCCCATACAACCTGGGGCCTGGCGTTACAAGACTGAGAATTGGCCATTAATGAGATCATTTATAAAGTCTTCGTGAGCCCAATTTTCACGACTATCTGCAATGGCCAAATAGGTAAAATGATGCTAGGTTATACTGACGGGATTGAGATATTTTGAGATATAAACACGTATTTTGAAACGCAATTCCACAATTAATGCAGACACTCATAGTGTCGATTCTTAGTCAAAGACACAGGCAAAATCCGGTTATCCAGTATTGAAGCAGGGGTCGATCGGGTTAGCAGGGTATGGTATCCAATGTCCAGGCAAGTATCAGTCAAGAAAGCTAGCGAATTCGGAATCCAGATTACAGCAAAGGTCGTCGTAGAGAAATACAATAAAATCTATCGAAAAATGAATTCGCAGATACGAGTTCACGAACGCACGATGGGATTCTATCTCTCCCCACAGGTTATAAGACCTCTCCCTAATCGGTGACAATTTTTTTTTATTAATCCGTGCGATCTGCTGAATGCAAAGGATCTCAGCCGTACAGCCAAGTCTGTTGTGTTTTTACGTGTTTCTTATTCCAATAAACATTTCAATCATGAGAAGTTCACTAATAAAGTATATTAAAGGTACTTTATTCTGCTAATAAGTCCGTGCTGGTACGTAAAATACCGCAATAGATGCGTTTATGAAGTATGCTAAACAGTCAAGTGGCTGTGCTTGGTTTAAGATTTTCTCCATTTGGCCATTGCTAGTTAGGCTAAGATTTTTTTCAAATGACTAACTAAAATAGAGATTTTTTTAGGTATTGATTTCAATCGTGTAACGTTGGGCCCAAAACCGGGGACCTCCTTTAAAACATTACTAAACATAACATTCACAAAAAACAAAAAGAACGAAGAAAAACGAAAGGTCACGGCGTGTCACTGCTGCTATAAATGGCAGCTGACTCAGCAATATGCTGACGGACAAGCCTTCAGCGCTGATTTTCAGTCAGTGCCATGTGCTACCCCACGAGCGTCACAGACTGCGATAATAATAATCGCACCGCAGTCTGTGACGAATGGGCAATAACAATACTAAAGATTTAATAATACCGTATAGAGTAGAATACTTATATGTTGTATAGAATAATACCCATATGAATAGAAAACGTATTATAAATACGGGATGAAAAAGATACTTAAAAACTTCATAGACTACGTGATAGATAACTACGTGATAGAATAGGTAAGCTACAATAATATACAAACAAAATTATACACAAATAAATAACTAGCTCTAATAATTGTATTGTATTGAGATAAAGATAAATGTAATTAGATATAATAAGTTCGCACACATGTGTATACTTAAATATAAAAAGAATACAAGATATATAGACATATACAATGTTGCACAACCCTACTATGCGATTACAGACTCGTGTCTTTAACAATTAACAATCTGTAGCGGGCACACGTAGTAATCATACGCTCTCTTTGTCTCTGAGAGAAGGCTTGTGCTCCGCAGAGTGATGTATACAGGCTACATACAAATTGAAACTTAGCGGTTATATCGATATCAACCCCCGTATGTCCCCACTGCTGAGGCACGGGTCTCTTCCTGCATCGCAGGAAAGTTAGAATATTTGACTATAGACGGTTTGACTTAGTTTATCTGTCTACAATTACGGCCCGAAGGCAACGGCTTACATATAGAACTGATATTCCTTATTGCAAATAGCAATAAGCCCGCTAATAACGTACCTTGAAATTGACAATCTGCGGTGGGCACGCGTAGTAATTAAACTCATACTCTATCTTTGTCTCCATTGGAAGAGTCTGACAATTTACTGTTAAATAAAGTGAAGTTGACAAGTTTTACCGGACAAATTGTAATCTGTTAAAAATATAGTTTATTAAACAGGAATATTTATGTAAAATTGTCACGACACGTCAACATATTTGTAGAGATTCCAGCATGACACATTTGTTAGTGTCGCTTGTCCCCTGTCGCATGTCACTTGTCATAGTCACGTTAATAAAGAAACCCCATGATCCTCTCTTCCGGAATTAAGGCGCCTTGGGGCGCTAAGTAATGGAATCAAAATCAGAACTTGTTTTATAATACGGTTTGTTCAAAAAGTAAACATCAAAAATCTTAATATTATTATTATTAATACTTTAATGCACCATAAAATCGTACAATGCGGCGAACTTAATGCATATCTGTGACAACTATTTGTAGAACCTGCAGTCTAGAACCTAAGATCAACAACATACATTTTATATCTCGTTTGGGTATATTTAGATATCTTCCAAGCAAAACGAAAGTGCTACTTCTAGTCGCGTGAATTATTGGTTGGGTTTAACTGAAAATAGTCGCCAGGCACAAATTTCAGTCACAAAGAAGCTTTAAAAGAGCTTATTACGATGAATTAGACCGACCAAGCTCATCCGCTTTATTCAGATGATTAAATGGATTTGACGCCGAATCCGGTTGAATGACTAAAGGTCGGGACGCGTCCCAACGTTTAGCCATTCAACCGGATACTACGAGTATGTTAGAAATTTGGAAACTCAAAACTTTGACGTTCGGACGTTGAAGTTTCAAGCTTTAACATTTCTGGCATACACGGTGTTTTTTTACGAATCCGGATTATTTTCTGCGTTATTATGCTGCTGTTTTTCTATTAATTCCATGAATGTTACATCGACTTATTTAATAATAATATCTCTTTCTGACCATTTACTTATTTTATTTATTTATTTAGTGTCTTTGCACTGTACAATGCTGTACTCTGTTTTGGTTTCTCGTACCTTGTTTGAAAACTCTTTGTCACAATTTAAGGAATAAATAAAAAAAATATTATAAATTATTAAAATCTGTAAAATGTGTAATTTGAAGGCTGAATGTTTGTAAGTTGTAACGTTTCATCTTTTCACGTTTCATCTAACTCAAGTGATTGAATCCTATCTAAGTACTCGCTTCGATTGAGCCACGAGCGCTTCTCGAGCGCTCAGGGCCGGATCTACCTAAGGGCTGCTTGGGCTGCAGCCCAGGGCCCCGAGGTTACAAGGGGCCCCCAGATCCCTCTAAACACAGCAGGCGATAATTTGAATTTAAAAAATGGGTGTCTATAAAGTCGGTTTACGGACGATATTTTTACGTGATAACGTCATAAGATAAACATTGATGAAAAATTGCATACTTTTATGAATTGAGTTAACCTGTCAATTTCTTTTACTAATTCAAAATAAATAAAAAAAAATATTATTGTTTTTTTTATATATATATATATATATATATATATATATATATATATATATATCTCACTATTTTGATTTCTCTCTTACCCAAAAAATGCCTGGAAGAGATTGCTACCACTACAATAAGATCGCCTTTTGTACTACTACTACTTTTTGAGTAGATTTATTGAATACTAGCTTTTGCCCGCGACTCCGTCCGCGTGGACTTTAGTTATTCAGCATGCTTCAATAAAAGGTGCAGACGATTTTTGTTCTGATCAATTATCTGACTCTGTGACAAATCGTAGAAGAACAATAGAATTTTTTAATTATAAAAAATTAACTGAGTCGATTAGAAATTCTTTAAAAAAGGACGAAATGTCTCAAGCGCCACCCCTACTGGAAATCCGGAAACTGAGGGTTTGATTACTTTGTTGTTATTGACAGGGGGTTAGTTGTGATTATAATAATGCGTAGTACTTCTTTATATACCACATTAGAAGTTCTTCCCTCGGGTGCTAATATGAACAGGCTGACCAGGGGAGCTCACTCTCGAGTAAGTAGGCCACGTAAAACTGGCCGTGCGAGAAGCAGTCTAATCTAAGATCCATTCCTGCTATTTTCAGTGACTGACCCTGCAACTTATTAATGATCATTGCAAAATGGATTTTAACGGGGAATAACAGCCTTTCGAATTCGAATGGGTACTCCGATGGCATAAGTGGTACACAGGGTATATATACATACCGATTCACCTCTGGCACAGCCAGTAAATATAATGGCCTCTATTATGTTTTTATGATGATAAAGTTTTCACATGCAACCTGATCCCATTGCACAACTTAGGTGGATTAAGATTTCGCAGTAGTATTACTGGAGCATTCACTTTAAGGATAAGCGTGTGAGACTGTAGAGTAGGTGGCTTCAGGGTATTTAGAAACTCCACAGGACTATGTACTACAGTGTCCATAGACTAATCTAAAGATCAGACTAATCACATACAATGTAATTAGTAGCGTTAGTAAATCTGGCACGCCGTTTTTTACAGCTTTTTACAGGTATGCCAAGACATGAGTCATGATCTGGTTCTGATGGGGACGCGGCCCGTGAGGTGGTAGGTACTTCTTTCCTTTTCCTAGTAGTCGTTTTGGCGATGACAGGAAAAAGTGAAGGAGAGGCAGGCTCTGAAATTGGCACGGCGACTTAATTCCTTACATATACATAAAAATGGCCACGAGATAGATCATGTAAAAAGCGTAGTCGTCCCACGGGGTTACGTAAAGTACCAACACTAATATATAGCTCACCATTGCGGTAAACTTCAAAGACGTACGGAAGGAGTTGCCCTGTCACTTCTAGCTCACATAAACTACCATAAGTAGGAGAGCGTGACATGTCAATACAGTATTCAGTAGCACTGGAGTAATTGTCACCATTACTGTCGTGAGACATAATAGAGAACTCTTCCCAGTTGGCTACAACATGTCTAACGATTTGCTCACGTACCTCCCTAGCCATCACCTGTGTGTCATACAATAGATATGATATGGCCCGAAACAGACAGGCTCCGTCTCCGATAATAGGAACAACGGTGTGGGGCACCATAGATCCATAAATTTTTAATTACTCAACATTCATTGTATGTGAGGCATAACAAACAATAAGTAAATATCAAAGGTTCCACTCAACAACCAAGAAATTAAAACACCGTGAACGTACGAAGTAATATTATGCCAAGACAGAATGGCTTCTACGACGATAACAAAAGGTAATATTACAATATTACCCAACAAAATCCAATAATGCACGGTCAAGTAAAAACACCGAGAGCGAACGAATTGCTAACGATTTTACCTTATTGAATGGCTTCTATGGTAACAATAAACTGCTCATTTTCCGTCAGTCTATATATAGAGTGAAGTTAAACACAACCATACCGTGATGTAGAATGAACTGGCCGCCATCTAGTGGCGTTTGCGCAAATTAAGAAAAAAGAAAAAAAATTGAAAAGATTCCAGGAACAAAATTTTGCGACCGCTTTCACTCCCTTAAGGGTTAAATTTAGAAAAACGGCGAAACACGTGTTCAATCGATTGTGTTAAAGAGTATTTATTTTAAATTTTAAGAAAGTTAGACAACATTTTTTATACCTCCCATACAAATTTTGGCAACCTTTTTCGGCTCCTTAGAGGTTGAATTTCAGAAAATCCGGTCTTATTCCTTGCCTACATTATATATAGTCTGTGGAAAATTTTAGCTTCCTAAAGTAGAGCCAATTTAATAGGCCACATTTGCCATGTGTCAGTTTTAGCTTCATAGTGAGGTGAACTGCTAAAAATCATCGATTAAATCGAATGATTCGATACGGACTTCAAACATTTATGAATCGAATGCAGTTATTGTGAAAGAGTACGTATAGGTAATGTAATTTTAATTGAGTTCCATCGAAAATCAAATCAAATAAACAATTATTAATCAAATCCCTGTCCCATCATTGTCTAAGCAAAATTTATAAAACAAAATAAGACACGTATATAGTTTAACCAAGAAAAACTGCATTTATTCACTAGAACTAATAGAACTATAACGAGTGTTGTCATCGTTATCACTGCTGTCCGCTCCCAAAAATATAATAAATTCTTCTTCGATAATGTTGTCTATTCTCACATCTCGTTCAAAATCATCGAAAATTATTTTCTTTGTTTTCTCGACGACTTTTCTCCAGTCTTCTGAAGTGACTTCTGCACATGCAGTTTGTAGCTGAACCATCATTTTTGCAGTACTGAAGGGTGGCTCAGTATTGTTACGCGCTGCATGACCCTTTTGTTTGTGCCCAAATAAGCTCGATAGCGTTATACTGGCAGTGGTAAGGTGGCAATCGAATAACTTCGTGTCCATGCTCTAGTGCTATTTCATCAATTACATAGCAAGGCTTGGATGGCTTGTTTGCTTTTACCAAATTCAACAACTCAGCTTTCAATAAAGTTGGACTTGCTTCCACATTTTTTTTTCCAGCCACGAGACAATTTCTTGCTTTTTATTTGCTTTAGTTGGTGGTTTATCAACTTGTACAAAGTTTGGACCTGGAACGAACATTATGGACAAGCTCTAGTGTTGCCAAGAACATCCTACGAGTTTTTTTTTGCCTAAAAGTGTAATAATATTATAATGAAACGAGAAACAAGACAATATTTACAAGATAAATCGTCTAAAAATTAACACTCAAACGAAAAAGATATTTATAAAACACAACAAATATTTGACTTTGACCTTATACAAAGGATTACCTGCGTTAACAAGTAGTCTTCGGATACATAAAATGAAAAAACGTTAGACCTGGCTGAACGGACGAAAGTCCTTTGCCTATTCTGCTATCAGCAGAAAAACAAGATAAAAAAAATGAAACTGATTTTGTCTTTATTCAATTATTTTTGTATTTTTTATATTATTGAAAGAATAATATAATAATGAAAACAAAACTCTTGACAAACATTACGCATAGGCCAAAAACAAAAAACTAAAGTTTTATTACGATACAGGTCTTGTATGGACACCTGTATAATAATATAACTTTTTAATCATAACGATACACCTATACAACCTCCAGCTGGACCAAGAAGGTTGAACCTCTACTTAAAAAAAAAGGTTTCAATGAACGAGTCCGCGCCGACGCAACACGCATGCGCAATCGATGTTTGCGCCTTGGCGCCAATATTTAACATTTAAAAAAACTTTTCAATATAAACAAAATTTGGTTCTGTTTTTATGTAAGTATTATAGTATGAGAATAGATAAAGTAGTGTATGACACTGTACAATACATAACTTGGTCTTATAACAATCGTGTGATACTATAAAAAAACTCGCCTACAGTTCATTTCTTTAAAATACACTAGTGTTATAAGAACCCTTATTATGCAACGGTATCTTAAACTACTATTTTCCCTTCTCATGCTATAAAAGTTCGTCTTTATGTGATGCATACTAGTTCTACAATCTACTAATAAAATAATCACAATATGGAATTATGTATGGCGATACATTCCTTTACTTAGGTAATCATTGCATTAAATACAACTTTTTCACTTATGATTCCTTTGATTTTTACGGTAACATCCCTAGTTTTTAAAAACAAAAAGGGTTGACCGACATAACCTTGTGATGAAGTTCAGTTTTTTAGGACAAACATTGTTTATTAAGTTTAGAATGGTTTATTAGTCAAAGTAAATCGTAATAATGCTTTCTTTTGACATTATTACAATAAATTTGTATTATTAACTGAAGAAAGTGAAGCAATTGTGCAGTTCTAATTTTGAAAAACTAAATAATATTGTGTGCCCTGCGTTACAAGGTTACGTTGACGAATTTTGATGGAGTGTCAAATGTGACCTATTAAATTGGCTTTACTGTAGGTCCAGTTTTGGAAAAGATTCAAGGAACAAAATTTTGCAACCCCTTTCACTCCCTTCAGGGTTAAATTTAGAAAAAACGGCGAAACACGTGTTCACAAAATTTTTTATACCTCCCATACAAATTCTGGCAACCCTTTTCGCCTCCTTAGGGGTTGAATTAAAAAAAAATCCGGTCTTATTCCTGGCCTACATATATATAGACCCTCTGTGCAAAATTTCGGCTTCCTAGGTCCAATTTTGGAAAAGATTCAAGGAACAAAGTTTTGCAACTCATTTCACTCCCTTAAAGGTTAATTTAGAAAAAAACTGCGAAACACGTGTACAATTAATTGTGTTTAAGAGTATTTATTTTAAGTTTCAAGAACATTAGACAACATTCTTTATACTTCCCATACAAATTTTAGCAATTCTACTCGCCCCCATAAGGGTTGAATTTAAAAAAATCCGGTCTTATTCCTTGCTTACATTTTATACAGACCCTCTCTGCAAAATTTCGGCTTCCTAGGTCCAATTTTGAAAAAGATTCAAGGAACAAAATTTTGCAACCCCTTTCACTCCCTTCAGGGTTTAATTTAGAAAAACGGCGAAACACGTGTTCAATCAATTGTGTTGAAGAGTATTCATTTTAAGTTTCAAGAAAATTAGACAACTTTCTTTATACTTCCCATACAAATTTTAGCAACCTTTTTCGCCCCCTTAGGGGTTGAATTTTAAACAATCCAGTTTTATTCCTTGCCTATATTATATATAGACCCTCTGTGCAAAATTTGAGCTTTCTAGGTCTAAGGGCTTGGGCTGGGCGTTGATGAGTGAGTCAGTCAGGAGAACAAAATTTTGCAACCCCGTTTACTCCCTTCAGGGTTGAATTTAGAAACAACGGCGAAACAAGTTTTCAATCAATTATGTTGAAGAGCATTTATTTTAAGTTTCAAGAAAATTAGACAAAATTTTTTATATCTCCCATACAAATTTTGGCAACACTTTTCGCCCCCTTAGGGGTTGAATTTCAAAAATTCCGTTCTTATTCCTAGCCTACATTATATACAGACCCTCTGTGCAAAATTGCAGCTTCCTAGGTCCAACGGTTGTTGGCGTTGATGAGTGAGTCAGTCAGGACTTTGAATTTTATGTATTTAGATTTATGTTTTTTGTGCAATAAAGAATATATAATAATAATATATCATTATAGAAACAGTTTTTTGACATGGCTATTAGTTGAGTACCTAGATAGGCCCCTAAGTTCTTTCAGCCCAGGGCCCCACAAATTCAAGATCCGCCCCTGCGAGCGCTAATACATTATTCTGTGTTATAGTAATATATTATGCATTATACATAGTATTTTTCTATCTTATTTGTAATATCTAACAAAGGCGCCGACCACATTGCTGTAACAGTAGCTTTTCTAGAAACACCCAGGAGACGAAAATCCAATCTGCTTGTAATACACTTAAATAACACTGTCTATAAATACAGACGCCTTTGGAGTTTCAAAGAGAGAAGATTCCAATTGTCAAAGTACAGTGCTTAAGGAAAATTCAGTTAAAATATATGTCACTTAAAAACCCAGCTCTCGGAAATAGAGGTAAAATACATGGATGGTGTACCTAAACGTTGGAGTAAACGTGTGCTTGAGTGGAGACCGCGACTCGGCAAACGTAGTGTAGGACGCCCTCCGACCAGGTGGGATGACGGTCTGCGAAGAACTGCCGGCAGATGCTAGATGCGGCAAGCTGAAGACAGGGCGCTATGGCGCTCATAAGGGGAGGGCTATGTCCAGCAGTGGACTACATAATATAGCCTGAAGAAGAAGACCTACTTTTCATCACTTTTTTCTAAAATGTTTTCTTTTCTCTTGACTCTATTATTAAAGAAATCTCTGTAGAAAATGTCAGCTTTCTAAGTCCAACGGTTTAGGCTGAGCGTCAGAACTTTGCCTTTTATTTATGAACAGACATAATATAACAGATAACAGTAATGAAACAACAACAGATAAAAGTTTTTTTAGATAACATTAATTTTAGAACATATTGTAAATATGCGTGATATCGACTAAGGTTCAATACTTTGAATCACAATTTAAAGTGATAGAAGGTACAGTAACATTGATTAATGTTTTCTTGTACGCTTCATGTTTAAGTTTCTCATTTGCTATGCTTATGCTAGATAATTGAACGAAAAATTAAGCGGGTCGTGCCGACTATGTCAACTAGTCAACCCATGGTTTATTTTTGATTACTTTTCATGTTCATATCAGAGTCATGACAGACCATTTAATCGACAATTCTACACTATGGGACTAACCAACATCTCGCTTTGCCTGCGATGCCACGAAAACGAGGACACTTCCTCCTACGTGCCGATTCACTGTGAGAGTAACAAAAACCATCAGACCACCATTGATGGGAGGTTTCAAAAGGCCTGCAGTGACTTCAAAGCACTGCAAGCTTTCTGGAAAAAGAGAGGAAAGACCTACTATGAGGCCTGACTATGAGGCTAAGTACGGCAAAGTCAAGTCTAATTATTTAACGGTTATTGTCCAATGTTAAACTGTTTAATGTTGGTTTGATGTCTTAGAACTCACGAACGTCACGAACCAGTTCCTTTTTTTGTCTATGTATAAGAGTATATTGATATATTTGATATGATAATATATATAGTATATATGATACATATGTACATATTATAATATGAAGTATTAGTGTGTATAGTATCACGTAATTGCAAATACTACAGTATTTGTATTATAATGTGCCCCCCACATGTGAAAAACTGCAGTCAGATGCTGGATGCGGCAAGCTGAAGGCAGAGCGCTATGGAGCTCATTAGGTAAGGGCTATGTCCAGCAGTGGACTAGTATAGCCAGATGACGACGTCGACGTGCCCCCCACTTTGTAAACATTAAGGTAGTTAGAAGTATTTTATGGGCGTGCAAAAAAGAAATAATAATAATAACAACGTCGCGCACGCCTACCTATGTCAAGCACGAAACGGTACCAACACGTTGGCTCATTTCGAATGCAGTGATGTATTGAACCATCGTGTGGATGAAGCATCACGAGCTGAGGTAGGTAGGGCTCTTAAAAGTGTATGAAACTCTTAGGGCTTCTACTCAGAATTTTAGTAGGTTTTTCACATTAGACTCCATACTATGTTTATTGAAATAAATAATAATAAACGTCGAAGACGAAGACGTCGTATGCGTCCGTGCATACGACGTCTGTTGATAGTTGATACTACCGCTTCATACTAAGTTGGTGAAGCGTAAGAGATCTGTCTGGATCGTGGCATCCAGACCCCATGGTCTGCCACTTACCAGTCTGACCAGTCTCTACCCACCCTCCCGGGATACAGGTGTGAGTTTATGTTATTTCTAATTAAATTATGTTTTTTAAGTAAAATAGACAATCATCTTCCTCTTCAGTTCTTTAACTCCTAGGGGAACCACAGATCTCCACTTTTGACGGTGGTTCGCGGCAGATTTCAATGCGGCCAGCTAGTGCCGATCGACTTGGCCTCTTGGTCTATTGATCTTTGAAATAGACAATATTTTATTTATTTCTGGATTACATTCTTTATAGTCACTAACTCCAAGAATTACCGTTTAGCATTGGGGCCATTTAATTTGCAGGTAGAATAGACTTACGAACATTTCATTACAACTAAAGTAATAATTAACCGTCTTGTTTTTAAAAAAACGATTCCACAAAAACACTTTTCATACGGAGTTTAAAATTAGAGACAAAACTTCCATATACCACAGCTCCAAACACTTCGAGACACACTTAGGGCTTAAACAGCAAAAAAGAGCTAAGCCGTGAGACAGACAGAACGGACATGGCAAAACTATAAGAGTTTTTGTTGACTATACTAAAGTTATAAGTGTAAAAAAGTGGTTAAAGTGTAGAAAACATCGAAGCTCCTGAGTAGGGCCCGAGGTCTCATAATTGAGTCGTCTACACTCCCCCAAAGTTTGGGGCGTACAATACCTAATTAACTCGGAGTCTTAAGTAATTTTCCCGTGACTAGGTTCTAAACTCCATGAAGAGATAAGTAAACGTTCCTACATATTTCGCACAGTTTGTCTGCGGTCAAGTAAGATCTGCAAACTTAAATATCCTTAGGCACAGGAATATGTTTTTTTACGTAGTCTTTACTATTTGTGGTGTCTCTAACGTACGCTCACTAACGTAATCCTTCTCTCGGATCAGTATTTTCGGCCTAAAACACTCAGACCGCCTGTTTCACACAAACAAGTCATGGTTTACCATGACAATTCGATCTTTCCAAAAAATCGATAAAACCACAGATTAACAAGTAAGCAAACTCTACTACGTAATGTACATCGAACAGTCATAATTAACTACAAATTGTAGTTTCTCGGAAAATAGAAAGAAAAGTGGACTATGCAACATGTACGAGTATGATAGTTTTTTATTTCACAGGTTAACGTGATAATACAGATTTTGACACTTCTAAAGTCGCAATAAAGATCAACGTAAATGAAACATCACGTTAACAAAATTCCGATGACAGCTTTCAAAAAATTTGTAGAACATAGCTTTACAAAAACAGTATCATTAAAAATTTTATTTATAAACATATAACACGTTGGATGGAATATGCTTAAAAATATTTTTCCAATCATACTTATCGTCATAAAAATGCAAAAAATAGGCACATAGGTAATTGAAAAAGTAAAAATAAAACAAAACTTAAACTAAATAAAATAAAGTATTTGAGCTAGATCGCTGTCGGTCGGTGGAGTACTGAGAAGGCTCGTGGCATTGCCTCGCTGTACGGCGAGGCATAACCTTTTTTTTAATATAAAATATACTTTACTCTCTCTCTCCCTCTCTCTCTCTCTCTCTCCCTCTTTGTCTCGTATGCACTGCAGGCTTGGCTTATTAAGGACTCCCGAATCCGACTAAGGAAATATAGTCGAAATAATGTTCTTACCGATAAAAGTGTTTTATCTTCCTACACATAACTTTCGTTCTAAAATGCACTCTGGTACAATTTATTTCGATGGCCGATCGAGTAACTGGTGGTAGAGACGGTGAACTAACTTTGATGATAATACATTTTGAAACATTATATTATTGTATTTGTCTTATGTTAATATACACTGTCGGGCATCTCTCTGAAAAATAGGGAGAGCCCGTATAAACTGCCAATACCATAGTATAGCAAAACTGCAATGTCGCCAACAGATAAAAGTCTACTTCGCGTAAAAATACTTATCCCTTTGCGGGAAACGTCAACACTGTTATTTATTTTGCAGACATTCTCTTGTTAGATAAAGAAGAAGAGCCTTTCCTAGTTGTCCTTTAAGCGCTGAGAAATGCAAAAGCAAAAATCCCTTCGTATTTTTTGGGAAAGAACCCATGAAGGCCCACATTTTGATGAAAATTCTGAATTCTTGGTAAATATCTTAATAGAAAGTCTCTGCAATACATTTTTTTGCCGATTACGATTACAATTTCTGAAAAGCATATATTGATTGAAATGCGTATGTTAGGATATTTGGTTAGTACCATCATCGTCATCGTCATCATAGGCTTCATCTAAATGAAGCCTATCTTTTATTTTTGACCTGTTAAAACGAACGAAATTTGAATTCTTGACTTTCATACAAAATGTATACACATTGATCAAATTAAGATAAATATAAGATAAAGATATATTTATTTGCTTAAACATGTGTCAATAAAATAAGTAATTTTGAACATATTTTTTGTAGCCTATAAACGTCCCACTGCTGGGCGCAGGCCTCCTCTCAGAGAGAGAGAGAGAGTATCCAAGGGTTTAATTACCACGCGCGCCCACCACGGAGTGGGAATTCAGGTATTTGAGCACCTCACATGTATTCCTTCACTGTTAGCGAGTGGTAGTGCTGCTATTACGTCACATATACGTCGTCGTCGTCAGGCTATACTAGTTCACTGCTGGACATAGCCCTTCCCTTAAGAGCGCCACGTTGTGTTATCATAGGGGGTAATGCCCATAATCCCCACGCTGGGCATGCGGGTTGGGGATCGCAGTTCGGTGGAATTGTATTGCAGGGGGCGCTGCTGCCCACCCTCCGTTTTGTGTCGCGTAGTCGCCTACAAATGTACATGATGCACTGTAAAATGTAATGTAAAAATTTGTTATCACTTATTTTAAATACATTAAAGCTTTGTCTGCTGCTCAGTTTTGTTGAACACACACAAAATAATTGGTTTTAATGCGCATTGTTTTTATTATGCTTCCCCTACTCATTGAAAATGTTAGGGCGTGGAAAACGGATTGTCTTGTGTTGGACGTCGTTTGAGCATGAGAAAACAGAACAGAAGGAAACAGAGTTATCATGAAGTTATGTTAGAATGTTCTAAACGTACGCGAATGGCAGATGCTGGATGCGGCAAGCCGAAGACAGGGCGCTATGGCGCTCAGTAGAAAGGGCTCTGTCCAGCAGTTGACTAGTAGCCTGATGATGATGATGATGTAAACAAAGATGTCTTCCAAAACATCCCTGACGACCTAAGCACCAGGAGACGAAAATCCAATCTGCTTGTAATACACTTAAATAACACTGTGTATAAATACAGACCCCTTTGGAGTTTCAACGAGAGGAGATTCCAACTGTCAAAGTACAGTGCTTAGCGAAAATTCAGTTAAAATATATGTCACTTAAAAACCCAGCTCTCGGGAATAGAGGTAAAATACATAGATGATGTAAACGTTGGAGTAAACGTGTTCTTGAGTGGAGACCGCGACTGGGCAAACGTAGTGTAGGACGCCCTTCGACCAGGTGGGATGACGATCTGCGAAAAACTGCCGGCAGATGCTGGATGCGGCAAGCTGAAGACAGAGTGCTTAGTGCGAGTTTTTTAACTACTCGATCGCGTTAACGTAAACTCATATTTCTATGGCATCGAGGAAGCGCCGCCTAGCGACAAGTATGGAAATTAAAATTGCTGAGTGCGAGTTGTAATGGTTAACGTTGAGAAGTGAACACGTTTACCAGCCAAAACACGAATAAACGCGAGTGCGAGTTGTACTGTGACAGCGTTTTGCCAGTTCGAACGGTTAACTTACTCATACTCACTACTCAATGCTCGATTAACGCGGTAGTAAAGTAATTCGATTGGATCTGTCAAACTCACACTAAGCACTCAGGGCGCTATGGCGCTCATTAGGGAGGGCTCTGTCCAGCAGTAGACTAGTAGCCTGATGATGAAGTAAACAGAGATGTCTTCCAAAACATCCCTGACGACCTAAGCATCCATATTACAGTATATTGAAGGTGGATTTATAATGCAAACCGGAGATGGTTTTCAGAATTTTTTAAGGGTTATGCTTGCTTGGATGCTCGTTAATGACACTAGGCCCACTAGTAGAATGCATCTACTATTGGGCCTACATGACCTAAATACTAATGTATGATGTACTATACATTAGTATTCTAAGAATTGAAACTGTTTTGAAGTTATGATAAGTTAGGATAGTACGGAGAGCATATCAGCCTTTACACGCGTGGGTCCTACTTAGTTACGTTAGGGAGGATTTTGCAACAAAAAGCTAAAGGTTTATGGTACGATTTTATTTTAAACCGAAATGATCTTTACGTTATATTTTAATAATAAAAAAGTAAAAAAATAGATATACAGATAGATAGATAGGTAAATCATTATTTTTCAATAGTCAGATAACTTTTATCTGAGGAATAAAAATGACGGTTCGACAGCTTATGTATGAAAATTATGTCAAACCGCCATTTTTATTCCTCAGATAAAAGTTATCTGACTATTGAAAAATCAGCCCTTATTCACATAAATACTAATTTCGTGAACCATAGAGTTTCAAAATTCCATCAACTTTTGATCTATGACTTTGAAATCATGTTTGGTCAAACATGTAATAATATTCATTATTGCATGTACACCAGGAATTACATTTGTGACTTGAACAATTTAGTACAGTAAAATTCCTTATTACTAAAATTATTTTCTTCCGGATAGTCATTGACGGAAAAAAACATACTTCTCTAATCTAAACCAAGATTAGTAATTTCATGAAACCCAAGCGTCTCAATGTAACCGAATGCACAAACACGTCAAGTTTTTGGAACGTCAGAGTAATAAAGAAAGTATTCCGGAGAGTCGACGCTTACTAAAACACTTTCATCGTGCGTAGTATACACAAACACAGGTCGATAAAAACACGCCACCTACTTAGATAGACATTTTGGTGATGATCCAAAACAGTTCGTAAACATAATTGCTCCATCTTGTAAAAGAGCAATATGATAGCCTCTTCAAGAGCATCGTTGAAAGCACGACACTGCGGATGTTTACGTAGTTCAGTCTAAAATAGTCTTTATGACCAGTAAATAGAGCGCCGAAGATCAGTAGCAGCTAGCAGCTATTTACGTCAGACGTCTTGGCTGGCAGGCATCGCATGAAATTATCGATGGGTGAAGTACTTCGAAGTTCTCGATAAACTTAATAACGTACTTTCCGAGGGCTTCTGCACTGAAAATATGCCTACCTCGTTGGTGTAGCGGCTTTACTTATTGATTGCACACCATTGCACAGGGTACCCTAGTTCGGGCACATGTTTTGTGTTATGTGGAAGATAAGATAAGAATATTTTTAATTGTAATATCATAAGGTTTTAAGGTTTAAGGTTAAGGTTGCCTGGAAGAAATTGCTATCAGCAATAAGGCCGCCAATTGTACCTCTTCTTTTGTAACTGTTGTCTCTGTAATTATTTTCTGGCACACCAGAAATTTATACTAGATATTCCTTATCTGGTATGCATGTCTATTTTCGTCTCGTCTCGTCTCGTCTCGTCTCGTCTCGTCTCGTCTCGTCTCGTCTCGTCTCGTCTCGTCTCGTCTCGTCTCGTCTCGTCTCGTCTCGTCTCGTCTCGTCTCGTCTCGTCTCGTCTCGTCTCGTCTCGTCTCGTCTCGTCTCGTCTCGTCTCGTCTCGTCTCGTCTCGTCTCGTCTCGTCTCGTCTCGTCTCGTCTCGTCTCGTCTCGTCTCGTCTCGTCTTGTCTTGTCTTTTTGGTATATGGTATGTTTTAGCAAAGCGAAAGATGAAAAGTTCCGAAACCGACGTGCGTGCATGCATCGACGAATGATGAATGTTGATGAAGCGAAAGATACAGAGCTCCGAGGTTCATGGCAAGTGGTAAGGAAAGGGGGGCGAGTCTCTAAAATGCATAGATGTTCGATATTAATAGTCGTTTCATTCACACTATCGGTAGTCTAGTAACAAATCGCATTGCAATGGCATACGTGCTAGGCGCCTCGCATGATTCGATCTTCTTCGCGAGAGATGCCTCTTTGATTTGCGCGGGTTATACCCCTGAAATGAATTATATTTATTATAAATTATACCCCTGTACTACAATTACTTTGTAGACTACCAAATTGAGGCAAATAACAACCATTGTCGTACTTATACCTTTCTATTGAAAAACGATGTAAGTATTAGACTCTAGGCCCTAGTATCGCCTGCCCCTCCGGGAACATGCGTGAGTTTATACTACGTAATGGAATAAAGCGGTGGCAGTGCGTCTTCAAAACATTTTCCTCACATTCGAGTGTTTGTGGGTAAGAACCTTATTTTTTTAGTCATCTTTCTTCCTTCATCCCCTAACAATGTCCAAACCAACGCAGCATTCCTTTCTCAATTCACTACATCCTCTTTTAGTAGGTACACAACGTCCTCTAATCAGACTATTGCGTATCTTGTCATTCAAAGTAACGCTACAAATACTTCTCAAGGACCTTATTTCTACTGCATTAATTCTACTATTATTATTCATTGGGTTTTAATGGGGACCATATTAGAATATGGTTCCCACTAAAATCCAAAAATAGTTGTACTCTTCAAATCGATACTTATGGAGTAATCTCCATAAGTTTCGATTATATAAGTATCGATTGTTAGATTCAGCGTACCTGGAGAAGCAAATAAGCAAGCAACCAAGGCTTCAAAACGTCACATATCTCACCCACATACGACATCAAGCCATTTCCAATTTACGATCCAAAGTTAGTACTCTCTCCCATCTCATACAGGAACACTGGGCTCCTACCACTTCAAAAGAATACTATACCCTAAGAGGTCACCAAGCTTGGACCTTAATTAAAAAGAAGATGTATGTGCTATACCTGCCAGCTACCTATGCGCCTTGGCCTCCATTAACTAAAAGCTAGACCCTAGGTGAGGCTTTCAGTTACAATTTCCGTGCGTAAGTGACTTGGTTAAGACTAATAAATATTACTTACCTAACTAAAGTAGATAGTTAAGGGGCTATCCGGACCTAACCAGCGCCAACAAAACATATATTCTTTGTTCGTTTTTGGAAAAAGTGGAAGCCTTAAATCTCGACGGCCGTGATAGGCTAGCTGTTATAACAACCTACTGCCAAGGAAAAATAAGGGGCTTCGGGATGCTAACTACCTAGCGCCACCAACGGAAAAAAATCATAACTTGTTTTATGTAGTATAAACGTCACGTATCAATGTGAACCATAAGTACACAATATACTTTAGTGGTATCTTGTCATCCAACATAATATGTACCTACCTTCGTGCGTAAGTTATTAATTTGTCGCAATTATTTTCGTTTTTTTTCTTTGTTTGTGAAGAAATCATTTATAATGTAATCATCTAAGTTCAAACTAAGTTGTATAGGAACCTTTTTTTATTATTAATATTTTATTACTTCTCAGTGTGAAGGGCTCAGGGTGTAGTACCTACTGTCTACTGTATGTCTATTTACATCTGTCCTTACATAAAAAAAAAAACAGTTTATCTAAAAGTGAACCTGAAAAATCTAAACGACTATGACAACTATTTTTGGGACCTACAGTCTAGAATCAAAAGACTAGGATCAAAAGACTAGAACTAATCGATTTCCGCTAAAAACGGCCGTGTTTGCGGAAAGAGATTAAAGTCCTTGGTTAAATTTAAACGCATTGTTAAATTGGACCTACAGAGCGTAGTGTTCGTAACGTACTTACATACATACTTTTCGAGTGTACGTAGGTCTCAAACCCCCGAGTAGAGTGACGTACATACAATACGTTTTGAACGAAGTAGTTTTCACTGTATCGGTAAGAAATAGTGCGATATAGCATATTAGCCCTGACCGACAACGATTTGTGTTCCCTCGGCAAGTCTGCATCGTCCTTTAGGACCTCAAGTGCCAAAGATACTTCAACTGTAGAACCCTTTTGAGTGGAGCCAGGTACAGAATGGGTGAGCGTCCCGTAACTACTGCTAATGGCATTTTTCCGAGCGCTCCGAGCTTCGCGAGGCACGTTAAGCTGTTGGTGCCGGCTGTCATATAATGGCAGTGGTTAAGCCATGTCAGAGGCCTTATGGGCGGCTTGATAACTTCTGACAGTAAGGCCCGCCACTGTCTTACAATCGTCCACCAACCCGGACTTGGCCCCCGTGGTGGAGTACGGCCTTACCTTCCTGCGATTTAGGAAGAGACCCGTGCCCCAGCAGTGGGGACATACAAGGGTTGATAACGATATACATCATTACAGGGAGGCCCTAATTCAATAGCTAAGCTAACAATAATGAACATACACAATACACAACCAATTCGGAATAATAAAAGTCTCAATAAATACATATAACTTCTACTCAATACAATCACTTGTCCTGGTCCCAAACTAGGATACCCTGTGCTATGGTAACGCTATGGTAACTAAGCCCATTTTCTCTCTTTCTCCGAGAAAGTCTGTGCCCTGCAGTAGGACGTATATACAGGGTGTCTCTTTCAAATCGGTCAGTATGGGAAAGTCTGAAACTATAAGACATACGAAGATATGTTCTGAGGAACCATGTCATCGATTTTAATAACAAGAAAAACTGCATTCATACATTTTAAAAAACATCTGTACTCCGTTCGGGAATCGAACCCGGTTGTTTTGAAAAAAAAAACCTACACTATATCTATTAGATATCAATTGTGTAGGTCTTAAGCAGTAAATGTCTGTATGAAACATGATGTCTAAAATGAATAAAATGCATTGTTTTCATACAAAATGCAATCGTAAAATCGTTACCTAAACGTGTTGAATATTGTATTAAAAAGTCGGTGGTCACTTCGAGCACCTTCTAAAATAAATTAAAGTATGTGAAAACAATGCATTTTATTCATTTTAGACATCATCTTTCATGCAGTCATTTACTGCTTAAGACCTACACAATCGATATCTAAATAGAAAGAGTGTAGATTTTTTTTTTTCAAAACAACCGGGTTCGATTCCCGAAAAGAGTACAGATGTTTTTTAAAATGTATGAATGCAGTTTTTCTTGTTATCAAAATCGATGACATGGTTCCTCAGAACAGATCTTCGTATGTCTTATAGTTTCAGACTTTCCCATACTGACCGATTTGAATGAGACACCCTGTATACTACATGAAAGGGCACTGCGTACGTTTACTAAACACATAATTATATTCTTTTTAATGCACTAACCCGTGCTAAGGACAATTTTAAAAACCTATTTAGAGGCTAAAAATTGCACCCATGCCGGGATTCGAACCCGCGACCTCTGGCTGTCCGTGCCAGCGCTCTTTCCAACTGAGCTAATGGGCGACATTAGTGGAAGTTCGAAATTTGCAATGTTTTGAATGAAATTTGAAATTTAAATTTGAAATGTAGAAGTTGGAAAGAGCCCTGGCACAGACAGCCAGAGGTGCGCGGGTTCGAATCCCGGCATGGGTGAAATTTTTAGCCTCTAAATAGGTTTTTAAACACATAATGTATGTGAAAACGGCGTGGACTCTCCGTACAAATGCGTAGGGTCACACTAATTAGGCGGGTAACACGATTTACTTACTACTTTAAACCACAGAGGAAAGTAGGTTTTATTCTCCCAGGATCCAAAACCGTATGACGAGGGTTGTAGAAGCGGGATTTAGTGGTGGCTGGCTCTACCGTCTGGAGCTTTAGGTCCCAATTTCAGGAGCGCTCCTCCTCACAGTTGTTTTGTAAGTCTGAGATGCTAATCGTTGGCTAATTAATATGGCAAAACAACGTTTGCCAAGTCAGCTAGTAGTCATAATATATTAAACGAGTCTAACCGCGATTATTTATTAGGTAAAATGTAATCACCTGAATTCCCGACGTTTTGGCAACGTTCCAGGATAACAAATTTTGCGGCTTATCACCGGATCTGTCCGCGTACGTAGTGACTGTGGTGTGTCGGTACGTTGCAAAAAGTAAAATTAACTTGATACCACTACAGATAAAATTAACTTGATAATTGATTGTACTCGCCGCTTCAGTCTACCCGTGACCACGGCAACTACAGCTTTGCCAAAACATCGGGATATAAGGTAATTTCCCTTGCAGTGCAGCGAGGTAACGCTGCCAGCGTAATGGGCACCTTATGGGTTAGATATGTCTCTCTCTATTCTCTTAGTGTTTTTTGTTTTTCGTTCAATGATTTGTTTTAATTTTCTAGTTTTAGTTCTGACGAAGCTTTTTGTGAATTAATTTTATTTTAATATGTTGACGTTTGTGATTTTTTTAAATTTTATTTATATAAATGATTGTATGAATGTATTTGAAAAATAAATTTATATTAATTACCTTTAAAAACCTATTTATAAGCTAAAAATTTCACCCATGCTGGGATTCGAACCCGCGACCTCTGGCTATCCGTGCCAGCGCTCTACCGATTGAGCCAATGGGCTACTCACCGGCATCAGTGAAATTTCGAACCTCTTTACACTATTCTCTGTATTACGTACAGGCAGCGACATCTGGCTTAAGCAAATTGCATCACTTACTTATATTTATGTATTTTATAAAATATGGTGTGCAATAAGGAGTAATAATGTGATCTAATATATTATATAAGAACACCCTTGATTCGCAAGGGCGACGGGAGTTTTTGCGTTGAACTTTACAAGAAGTTATTTTGTGTCCCGGCAGATAAATTAGGGGAATTTATTCAGCGCCTGCAGAGCTAACAGCAGTTAATAAGGCCCTAATTAGATTCACAAGCTGAAATTGTGTAAGTCAGGGCCATTTTCAGGATATTTTTATTATTTTTTATCGTTTAGCATCTAAATGTTATTTTGGGAAGAAATTTCACGTCATTCTCTTGAAGTGAATTAATAATAGTATCGTTGGGTATCTTTGAATAAGCCGCGTAAAAATGTTGGGGATATAGGCACAATTTTTTTTATTTAGGGTTCCTTTTGCGAAATATTAAGCTTTACAACGCGAATTTTATAGAAGAAAAGAATATGTGTAGAGTGACAGCATACGCAATAGTCTGATTAGAGAACGTTGTGGACTGAAAGAGGATGTAGTGACTAAAATTGAGAAAGGAATGTTTCGTTGGTTTGGACATGTGGAGAGGATGAAGGAAGAAAGATTGACGAAACAAATATATATTGCGAATGTGAATGGAAGGGCTAATAAGGGGCGTCCCAGGCGGACATAAATCGACCAAATAGGGGATGTATTAGCAAAGGGGAAGATAAAAAGTACCTGGAACCGGCGTGCATGCAACGACTTATGAACGTTGATGAAGCGAAGGTGACCTGTCAGGATCGTGGCAAGTGGCAGTCCCTGATCTCTACCTACCCCTCTGGGATACGAGCGTGACATTATGTATGTATGTATGTATGTATGTATGTATGTATGTATGTATGTATGTATGTATGCATGTATGTGTGTATGTATGTATGTATGTATGTATGTATGTATGTATGTATGTATGTATGTATGTATGTAATAAGAATATTTATTGCGATCATAAATATAGCAGTAACATTACCCATTTAGCAGTAACAGCTGATATTTAAAATAAATTCACCAAATCTTTAAACAGGTGTACACACATTCATCCATTCTTCACATATTTATTACGTGCATGATGGAAAGAGTAACAAATCAGAATGGTAATATATTTTTTTAAATAAAACTCTTTAACTGTAACTGAGATCATCTTAAAAGCTTAATAGCTGCGTATTTAATATTAACCTACGCAATAAAAATATTCAATGCGAGTAAGGATAAGCTGTTGGTTGTAGAAAAGTGAAAAATTTCAGGGGTAAAGCATACATAATGAGATTAATAGCAGAACTATCACGACTAAGTAAGATATGCAAGGTAATAAACGGTTAGATATTAAACGGGTCTAATTGCGATTTTTTATTAGGTAGAACGTAATTACCTTATTTCCCGACGTTTCGGCAGAGCGTTACAGATGCCCTGGTCTCGGGTAGACTAAAGTGGCGAGTACGGTCATTATTGTGGGTATAGTGTGGTCATTCGTGCTGTGCACTCCCTGAGGTATGCGCGCGGCGAGACGGGCGGGGAGAATCGGCTGCTGCGCTCTGTCAGTGGGCCGTCAAATGTGAACTCGTGCAGTTTTTTCTTCGCCTCCCACCTCGCCGCGCATACCTCAGGGAGTGCACGCATAGCACTAATGGCCACACTATAGTCACTTTTAATTTTTATTTTTTTTCAGCTGGCCTACACACAACACTCACTACGCCGAGTTATAGACGATCAACTTATAAAAAGGCGTGCATAAATGGAGTCTCCCTAAAAGACATACTCACTGAGCCCGTACGTCTGGCGCACCCTGGGCAACGATCAGCCGATCGTCGTCGTCGTCAGGCTATAATAGACCACTGCTGGACATAGCCCTCCCTTAAAGAGCGCCACGTTGTGCTATCATAGGGGGGGTAATGCCCATAATCCCCACGCTGGGCATGCGGGTTGGGGATCGCAGTTCGGTGGAATTGTACTGCAGGGGGCGCTGCTGCCCACCCCCCGGTTTGTGTCCCTTAGTCGCCTTTTACGACACCCGCGGGAAGAATTGGATTGGTGATATTCTCTAGGCCGACTGTACCTTACGCTTATTGGCAAATCCTCTCACCACGATGGCTTGCCACCGACACGCTGAGAAGAGCGAGTACGAGAAAGGTACAAAATCCATTGACAATTTGACGGCCTCGGTGGCGCAGCGGTTTGGCACGCCGACTGTAAAACCGAAGGTCTCGGGTTCGATCCCCGGCCGGGTCAAACTAGGAAACGAACTTTTCTAGTTTGTCTCGGGTCTTGGATGTCATCTATGTATTTATTGTATCAAATATATCGTCGAGTTAGCACCTGTAACACAAGTCATTTGGTTGTACTTAGTATAGGGCTAACGAGATCTGTGTAATATGTCCAAAAATTTACGTTGATGAAGGTGTTAGTAAGAACTTATAACTGTAAAGCAGATAAAATTCTCTATTTGGACGGAACCATATACTGCGCTTGATAAGACACGCACTTCGCCGGTTTCGTATAAAAGGCCGTTAGATTCCATCAATTCCGGTTCTACATAGTAGTCGCTAATGTCAAAAAATATACCCCATTCCTATTATAAAAATGTGCCGAAGCAAAATAGGTAACGTTCCTCTCAAGTCTATTTTTACGACATCGAAATATTTGTACGTCGAAATGCTTCGGCTATTAAAACCGGTTATTTATTCGGATGTTACTTTTGGTTTGGCTTCTTTCTATCAATAAATCAATTATTTAATACAATTAATACTGTTTCACAAAAAGGGACGCCTAGTTTTCCTTGAAACGTTCATTATGTTTGTCACAGTTGCTATGTAATTTTGAATAAAAAATATATTCATTTCGAATTTAAATCGCTACCGGATGGCACAAAAATGTACAGAACTGCCGATATTTTATTCGTGATATAAATGTACTTAATGCAATAACAGGCGCTGTGAGGTGCAGGATAGGTGACCGTCCCGTAACTACCGCTATTGGAAGCCGATCCGTACTTTGCAAGGCACGTTAAGCTGTTGTTGCCGGCTGTAATGTAATGGCAGTCGTTTCGCCATGTCAGAGGCCTTATGGGTAGCTTGTTAACTTCTGACAGTAAGGTCCGCCACTGACTTACAATCCTCCAGCAACCCGGACGTGGCCCCGTGGTGGAATATGGTCTAACCTTCCTGTAATGCAGGAAGAGACCTGTGCCCCGTAAGTCCCCAGTGGGGATATACGGGGTTGATATCGAAATCCAAATAGACAAATGAAGCCCACAACTTAAAAAACAAAGTCTTTGCTAATTGCCGGGATTCTTAAATAGATAGATTAAGGGATAAACTTTTAATATCGAAAATATTAAAAATGAATTAGTAGTCTGTGTAATTTCCACTTTAATCTATAATATAAAAATGAATCGCTGAATGTGTTGGTAAGCGCAAATCTCGAGAGTAGCGGAACCGATTTCGCTAATTCTTTTATTTCTTCTATTCCTTGAAGTACGAGGGTGGTTCTTACGGAGGAAATAAAAAATAAATAAAGAATCGACTGTTAGGCGGTACGAAGTTCGCTGGGTCAGCTAGTATACAATGAAGTGTTCTCTATCTATCCATCAGATATTCCGTACAATCCAACCATTGTACTATTCCAACAGTTCATAGATAGTGACAAAGCTTTGATGTTAATAAAGAAATTCTATTCCCAGTAAATGGTCCGTTTGGGTGTGCCAATGGAAAAGGCTTATTAACACCGGGAGAGTTTAGTAAACAACTGCAATTAATGAAGGCAAGGCAAGTTATACGAATGTCGAAAAATCATTTTTCTATGAAAGATTCGGTGACCTATGTGCGACTTTCTCTTCTTTCTCAATTGAATAAAGTTCAGCGTTCTCTTCCAAATATTAACATAGTTCTCATACGCATACGTTCGCATCCGGCGGCGGCGACGTGGACGTATCTGTGATGCATTTTTCTAGGAAGCTACATTTTTTGACATCTAAAGAAGCGTGTACAAATATATTTAATAAATACAGAAAAATCCATTAACCAACTGTTTCTAATATATTAACATATTACTCAACACTTACAAATACAAAATATAAAACATAAATTTAATTTTGTAAGTTGCATCATAGACTCGTGGAACCTTAGATCTCAATATTATAAAAATACTTATTAAGTAGTAATCCCACCTGTTAAAACAATATGTAATTATACTATTTTTATTTTTAATGCACTAACCCGTGCTAAGGAACAAATTTAAAAACCTATTTAGAGGCTAAAAACTTCACCCATGCCGTGATTCGAACCCGCAACCTCTGGCTATCCGTGCCAGTGCTCTACCAATTGAGCCAATGGGCGACTGACGGCATCAGTGAAATTTCGAACCTCTTTACACTATTATCTGTATTACGTACAGGCAGCGACATCTAACTTAAGCAAATTGCATCACTTACAGCCCAGACTACCTACTTTGCAGTTAGGTTTTACATCGGAACGATATCACTGTACCCACATGATTATACTATTTTTATTTTTAATGCACTAACCCGTGCTAAGGAACAAATTTGAAAACCTATTTAGAGGCTAAAAATTTCACCCATGCCAAGCGCTGGCACGGATAGCCAGAGGTTGCGGGTTCGAATCCCGGCATGGGTGAAATTTTTAGCCTCTAAATAGGTTTTTAAATTTGTTCCTTATCACGGGTTAGTGCATTAAAAATAAAAAAAAGTATAATCATGTGGGTACAGTGATATCGCTCCGATGTAAAACCTAACTGCAAAGTAGGTAGTCGGGGCTGTAAGTGATGCAATTTGCTTAAGTCAGATGCGCTGCCGAAATTTCGCTGTTCGAAATTTCACTGATGCCGTGAGTCGCCCATTGGCTCAATTGGTAGAGCGCTGGCACGGATAGCCAGAGGTTGCGGGTTCGAATCCCGGCGTGGGTGAAATTTTTAGCCTCTAAATAGGTTTTTAAATAATATGTAATGTTTAGATTAGATTAAAAGTCTTTATTCAAAATGAAAATTATACTGTACATACCAGAATCTCCACAACTAAGTTTTTCCACGTGCAATTGGTGGTCTTATCGGTAAAAGAGATATTTTCTAGACAACGCAACATTGTTATTGTTTTTAAGCCGACTTACTCAGTTATGAATTATAAAAAAAAAAAAAAACAAAACTTACGCCTATATGCCAGAGAGGCAGGCAGAGACTAGAGCCTACCACTTGCTACAATTCTGACAGATCTTTTTCATTCCATCAACATTAGTTAGTCGTTGCGTGCACTCCGGTTTCGGCAAGTAAGAATGAAACAAAAAATAATAAAAAAAAATAATTAATTAGGAATTTGTCCTTAGCACGGGTTAGTGCATTCAAAATAAACATAGTATAAGAATAAATCATTGAACAAAATGTACCCAACTCATAAATGGTCTACTAAATAAATACATAAATACTCTTCAGAGCTGAAATGTTCTGAGTGATCTCCCAAGCCATGGTGTCTTCTATATGGACATCATATAAGTATAATTATCTTGATTGACTCCCAATGAACTTATCGAGTAAGTAGGTGATCTGGAGAAGCCAACTGTAGTCGCCTGCGTCCAATACCCTTTTCATAAGAAGCGTTGACGCAATCCTAAGACTTGTGTAAATAAATAATTGTGAAGTAAATTACAAGAAACTACTTTACCGCCGTACTTGATGGCTAATTGATTCAATCTTGAGTGTATATTAGATAACGGTTACTCTAAAAACACTTAGGCCACTCCACTCATAACTGCCGCTATCAAGAATTGGCGAGTGCTGACAACGTCTTACAATAAACTAGGCGCCAACAACTATAAATAAAAATAACTTCCACACACAACACAATCACATATCCTAGTCCCTAACTAGACGAGCTCAAGTAAACCAAGTGATTGGAATCAATCACTTGGGTTAAGCAAAAACAGGCGTTGTCAGGTGCTGGATGGGTGACCATCTCGTGGTTACCGCTAGTGGCATTTTTCCGAGCGCTTCCGTGCTTCGCAAGGCACGTTAAGCCGTTGATGCCGGCCGTCATGTAATGGCAGTCGTTAAGCCATGTCAGAGGCTTCATGGGCGGCTTGATAACTTCTGACAGTATGCAAGAGCCGCCACTGTCTTACAACCCTCCACCAACCCGGACTTGGCCCCCGTGGTGGAGTATGACCTAACCTTCCTGCGATGCAGGAAGAGACCAGTGCCCCAACAGTGAGTTACTTACAGAGTATAAGAAATAAAATCTAATTATGCACCTAAAAATTTTCTAAATTGAAGAGTCAGTAAATTTAAGGACAAAAGCTTATTAAAAAGTTTGCAACTCGAAGGTTGATATGTTGTAGACTCTATCTTGCCTATAACTAGCGCAGCCCTATCTGTCTCGACCATTTTTTCTAACCAGGAACTTTGCCTCGAGTCAACTCTCCATCAGAAGGTGAAGGATGTGACACCAGAGTGTCTTCACGAGTGGTCGTTTCCCTCCTCTCTTTGAAGTGGTATGATACTTACGTATAATACAAGTGGTAGTGGTATCATACCACCCACGTGCGATGTATAGGTGATTTGTACCTAAAGTCGCGTTTTCACGATGTTAGTGACGACGACCTCTGTGGCGCAGCGGTAGCGCTTCTGCCTACCATACGAGAGGTCCCAGGTTTGGACCCCGGCTGGGGACAAAAAAAAGTTCGAGGTCTTTTATGTTTACATGTTTGTGATGTCGCTGTTTCTAGCTGCCACGACCCAGGGGTATCCTAGTGTGGGGCCAGTACCAATTTATGTGACGGGATGTAAATTTTATGTTATGTTAGTAGGCCCGAACCGAGTGACTAATCTTAGTAACTCTAGGCTACTCGGTTGGCGGTGTACACACATTTTAGTGAATTCAGATTTTTGTTTCAGTTCATAGGCATTTTAACGGTGACTCTCATCGTGCCAAAGATGACCAAAAATTTACTGCTGCAATGAATAAAAGCGGAATCAATTATGTTGATCGTCAAATTTCGATAATAAAAGTATAGTGAGATTTTTACTGCTGCTCCGACTCTCCAAGGTTTGCTGGAAGAAATCTCTTACAGCGACAAGCTCGCCTTTTTACATGTAATTTCTTATGTAATGTCATATTTAATGTTATTTTCTTTTTGGTTTAACATACAAGTTTGATTTTTTCACAGCCTCAAGGGGCCGAACATTTGAGTATTTGGTTTTTATTTTAACTTGTTACCTCACGCGTTTCCAAGATAGAGTGTTTTGAAACGGCAAACAAAGTGATCCTTTCAGCTTTCCCTTTTTTTTTTAGGTACGAAAACCTAAAAAAAGACGAAAAAAAAGTCGCAAATTCGAGACAGTCGAAAATATGTGGTAGTGTACCTACCACATATCTTCGTAGTTTATGTGTTAGGTGCTTGTACCTAACAGATAAAATACGAAAATATGTAGTTTCAAAAAACATACCTACCTACGTCGCCCCTTTGGGTTCGGCCATTTTGTAAGATAAACCTTTTGTGTTCCTTTTTCGCGCCTGAAACATCAAAGGGCTGACCATCACGAAATTCGATAAGGGTCCGTTAATTATTAACGACCTTCCTACCGCACATAGAACATAATGAAGAAATATGTTATCACACGCTCGTTAAATACTATTACAACGTTACAGAATCGAATATTGACCTTAGAAAAATGAATTCACTGAGAGACATAATACCATTTGTGTTGTCATAACAAACCGTGCGGTCCCTATTACAGAAACGGCGAAATGAAAAGCGCACGACTTTCTGAAAATCTCTGTAACAACCCCGGGAGGTATAATCGCGTGGGTATATAGGTACACTCGGGAGTAGCCGGGTGCTGAAAGTTCGGATCGTCCGTCCGTCCAAGCCATCATCAGTGCAATCTCGCCCGCCGAGCTGTTAACATGTTTCGCGCGCGTCTTCTCTACGAAAGTCCTCTAAAACACAAATAAAAACTTCTTAGATTTAGCAAACACAAGCTTTGTACAGTTAAAGAAAGTGGTACAGGTGGAAAAAGTGAATAAAGTGTCAGCGTAGAAAAGTTTTGAGTGCGTGAAAAAGTTGTGCGACAAAACTTTTTTGAAGCTGTCTTTTCATCTTTTCTGGAGTCTGTGCAGGTATTCAACCGTTTTAGTAGAAATATTTTTTTTTATTCAAATAAAACTATATGTTCTAATATTAATATAGGTGGTCATATAAACGATTACAAAGAGAAGAACATTAAAGAAACATTATTCATTACTGTTACGATTGCAGTACTGAATATTTAGGCTGGGGAATTTTATAAATTTCTATAATAAAATCCCGGAAAATATTAAGCTTGCCTGAATCGCGGTTCATAAAATGTGTAATGTATGTAATTTGTACCAAAAATGCTACTTTAACATAAATCATTATTAAGATGACATTAGTGTCTGGAATTAAAGCCAGTACGATGCATGAGTTCTATTTTTTATAATAATTATGTAAACTGTTAATTAAGGACTTCGAAAAGACTACGTTTCGAGATTTTCCTGTAAAGTTTTTCTCCAAACTGATCTGGTTTTTAAAATGGCTACCTTTTTTAACTTGTAATGTTAATTGAACCGCAGTTTCTGTACTTTCTGAACAAAAACGTTTTGATTTGATTTGATTTTATGTAGATGTTCTTATACATGATTAAATAGATTAGAAAATTCAATGAAATATTATGCATTACTGTTACAATATGTATTTATTACCTACGTAAAATTATGTTTATTTTAGATAAAATATAAATAAAATATTGCACTTCTACGATCGAGACGTCGTTTATTTTACTTCAAGTTTAATTTATGTTTAGAGTTCCTCCCCTTAGTATACAAACGTTATTTTACTTATGTAAAATACTTTTAGATTATTATTATTCGAAAGTCAACGTATATTACGTTTATTCAGCTAGAATAAGCTAAACATATTATTTTATACTTCTTCTTAACGTGTCAATGGCAAAACAATTTTCATCAAAGGTTTAACTAGATAGTTGCGGTACAGAACTTTGCGACGTTTACTGCTTTATCACCTAAAGGACCTAAGACGGAGTAACACGTTCATTCTGGCGTCAGTCAATTCCAACAGATTGGTTATACTGACGGCAGACTGATTGTCTATTCAGTAGACTGATGGACCAGACTGACGGATATTTGAATATTTTGATGCTCTATCAGTCTGGGGTCAATCCGAGCTTGATCAAGGTCACGGACTGAACTTACACCAGGCTGAACGTGTAAACTCCGTCTAAGGCCTCGTGCGATATTAATTATGAAATTTTCTACGAATAGTCTATTCTTAAAGTATAGTCAACATAGACTACATACTAAAGATAGTGTATGTATAGTGTATGTTCATAGTAATTTGACACTGCCCCATACTCCCTCTCTTCGAGAAGGCCTGTGCCCTATAGTGGGACGTACATAGGCTGTACTATAAACGGCTGGTGAACTGTGACAGTTATATCATACATAACAACATAAGACCAATCTCTGTTTACAAAACGACGGACACTCTCCAGTAGGGGTCAAGTCCGTGATATGTTATCAGATTGACCCCGAGCAAGGAGGCAACACTATTAATGTACAATATTTGCCTAATTCATCAGTGCTTACGTTATTGGGCAGTGTAATGTCGATGGGTATCATCACTTAGTGGTGTGTGAATTAATGGCCTTAATAGGGTTACGGAACTAACGTGGAACGTGTTACATTGGGGGGTATTAGTAAAAAACAAGCCAAGTGCGATTCGGACTCACACGTCGTGGGTCCGTAGAAATTTGTAGGTAGGTACTTAGATATTACAAATAGTTTAAGAATCGAGTCTCGAAGTTTTTTTCCGACGATATCAATCCTTGTACGTGTTGGCCATACGTTGCTTTGACTGCCGTTACGGTGACTTTTATGTTTATGTCGTAGTGTCAATGATTTTATAAAGATGTAAAAATACAGACATTCTCATTGATACTATTTCCACTGTTTTCTATGCTATCACGCTAAAATCGCTGCCCTGCCGCCGACTTAACAGTATGTCCCCACTGCTGGGGCACCAGCCTCTTCCTGCATGGCATGAAGGTTAGGCCATACTCCACGGGGGCAAAGTCCGGGTTAGTGGAGGCTTGTAAGACAGTAGCGTACCTTACTGTCAGAAGTTATCAAGTCGCCCATAAGGCCTCTGACATGGCTTAACGACTGCCATTACATGACAGCCGGCACCAACGGATTACCGTGCCTTGCAAAGCACGGGTTGTTTCTGAGCTTTCCCGAATGTCAAAGACAATTTTTTTTGCATTTAATTTCAATCTATTTTTCGTTATTTTAGTATAAGACGATATTACTTGCCAAATTCCATAGTTCTAGGTCGACGGGAAATACTTTATGAATTTTGATTCCTTTGAGGGACGAAACATACTTTATATTACGGCACAAACGGCTGTAACTATTTTTGCGACAAATTAGAAGTTTGAATTTTTCACAGCTTTAAGAAACCGTAGACCTTAGGATACGGTTTTAATTTCAACTTGATACCTTTACGCCTATCCGAGACAAAACGTCTTTACACACAGACGGACGGATGGATAACAAAATTATTTTCTAAGAGTTTCGTGTTTCCTTAAGGATTACGGATAAAATATTATTTATTAGAAAAGAAGGAGACAAAAATATTATAATGTTGGTGGCATAATCTTCAAAACATGACAGCCAAAAGCTACTTTACAAGTCTTGCGCTATTATTCAACTCGCCATTAATGTATTATGAGCATTTTTTGCTTGGATTCACGTAAGTCCTCTAAGGTAGCATGAAAAATAAAGAAAATCGCAAAGAGCAAATTTTATGGAATGGAAACTATTCTTCGCGAATATTTGTTAGGTAATTAGGAAGCTTAATTCCTGGCGAATTCGCATGTCAGAATTCTCGCGAACACGGTAACTTTCATGAAACGTTGGAAGAGAATGTTTTTCATAAAAATAGTTCAGAGTTACTAAGAATAGATCACAGAAACAGAAATTTTGAAATTTGGGCTTACCAGTCACTTGCATTTTAATGTTCCAACCTTCTTCTATCAGCGGCATTATTTTTGTGTATTGCAAATTATGCACTGCGCTGGCTCAGCGACCCGAGGGGGTTTTGGCCTCCGGCAAAAGAAGTCGCCACTAATCTCCGTCCTGCGCGGTGTATTGCAAGTTATTATTGAACTATACGTTTAGAATTAAACTGGAAATAACAATAATTACTTTCACACAACACAATCACTTAACTTGGTCCCAAACTAAGAACCTGTACTATGGTAACCAGGCAATGACGTCACAAACATGAAAATACATCGAGACTGAAAAAAGACGAGTATTTAACGAGAAAAAAGTATTTAACACCTGTAAAGTACATGGCGATATTCACAATTATATCATGCATAGAAAAATAAGTTTGAAGCAACACAAAACCGAATAATAGGACATTGAATGAAAAAAATATAGTACTATTAGTACGAAATAAATGAGAAAATTATATTGCTTTTGTAAAAATTGCGCTGCCGGCGCCGCCGCATTTTCCAGATTTGAAAAAGTTTTTTATTTCGATAAATGTCAAGATAGTCTATTAAAGATTGTGAAATTTTGTGAAAAATACAGTACTCCACTCTACCTAGAATAATAGTAGTCTAAAAGGCTTTAATAGTCTACTCTGCCAGTAATAGGTACTTTGGCTTAGACTCGTGAGTTTAACTGATATCAAATGCCTGAAGTTGGCTGTACACAAGATTGATAGTAAAGTTGTTTGTGTTAATTCTTGTTTGTACAAAATTATCATAATGCAAATGATGTTCAAAACACAACATATTTTGTTTTGCTAAATTTCGTGTACAGAATAGACATTAAGCGTTGTCAACATTATTCATATTTGTTTATCAAGCCATTTGGGCGGAATGGAGTTGGTGATATTAAATGAAGATCTGGGTTTAAAGCCCTAATTTATCTTTGAGGTAAGAATGGAGTGAGAAAATTAGGAAACTAGGTTTGCTGGAAGAGAATGCTTCTTGCATTAAGCACATTTACTCATGTAAATAGTGCAATGAAGAATTAAAATAATAATAAATAAACTATATTCAGGGCCTTCTGTATATTTTTTTTAAATTAGGGTGTAAAGAGGCTATGAATAGTAATTTTTAGAACAGGTAATACTTAGACAGTCAATGTGAAAGTACCTACATAATAACTACCTAAATTATATAATAGGTGTAAAAATTAAATTTACAAATATGAAATATATTTAGTCAGTTAAATTTACAAAGTGTACAATATTTTATTGAAAAAATATATTAAAATTTAATATTCATTTTAATATGTTTTAATATCTCCGGAAGTAAGGGTAAAATATAATTTCCCGTGCCTGTATGTAAAATATAATTTCCCTTTACGACCATCCAAAGGTGTCAAATAAAAGGTATTGGCAATGTGACTGACTTTGAGCATCGTCAGTATCGATTCAACCCTTGCATGTCCCCACTACTGGGGCACTGGTCTCTTCCTGTATCGCAGGAAGGTTATGCCATACTCCACCACACGGGGGCCAAGTCAGTCCGAGTTGGTGAAGAAGAAGAAGAGAATACATTTATTATAGCAACAGTACACGCGCCATAATAACAAAACAAACTTCAAACACATTACTACATAACATTAAAAAAAAAAGAAAAGTACACTAAACGTCACGTGTCACTGCCGCTATAAACGGCAACTGACTCAGCATAATGCTGATGGGCAAGCCTTCAGCGCTGATTTTCAGTCAGTGCCAGGAGCTCCGCGAGCATTACAGACTGCGGTGTGGTAGTGGAGGATTGTAAAACATTGGCGGGCCTTACTGTCAGAAGTTATCGAGCCGCCCATAAGGCTCTGACATGGCTTAACGACTGCCATTACGTGACAGCCGGCACCAACGGACGGACACTTAACGTGCCTTGCGAAGCACGGAAGCGCTCGGAAAAATGCCACTAGCGGTAGTCGCGGGACGGTCACCCACCCTGCACCTGACCGCGCCTGTTGTTGCTTAACTCAAGTGATTAATTCCAATCACTCGGTTCGCCTAGGCCACGAGCACTTCGTCGTCACTATCATGTCGTTAATTTACAAAGCGTATCAAACGTATGTGCTGGGAGGCGTGAAAACCTAAAATACAGCACTTGCTGCACTTGATTTCTGTATTTTCTGAACGCTGGAATAGGAATTGTCAGCAAAATTATCTTAACTTTGCTGACAATACCTACCTATGCCAACAGATAGCTTTAAATTGGTTTGGAGTGGTTTCAATTGGTTACGCTGTCTATTCCGAGTTAAAGTAAGTTTAAAACTACGACTTTGAACCCACCGCCGCCGCTTAGAATGACGGATTCAATATTAATAGATAGCAATCCAGCGGATCTTGCGTTCTCACTTTATCATTTAATAAAAAAATATGTGTGAAAGAAAATCAAATGAATATTAGAAAGTCAGCTAGTTGACGTGGCGGTGAAGAAGCCTATTCCCAACAGTGAGTGTCTTTCATGGTAGCTATATTTTAGCTATATTAATAAATAGCTAGAAAAAAACCATATTAAAAATCATAATCTTCTTCTTCAGGCTATATTATGTAGTCCACTGCTGGACATAGCCCTCCCCTAATGATAGCCATAGCGCCCTGTTTAATACCATCATTGGGGGGTAATGCCCATAATCCCCACGCTGGGCATGCGGGTTGGGGATCGCAGATTGGTGGAATTGTACTGCAGAGGGCGTTGCTGCCCACCCCCCAGTTTGTGTCCCGTAGTCGCCTTCAAAATCATCATACTGTGCTATTATTATTCTTTGCATTTCTTGTCAGCGTAAATAACTTTATGCCACACCTGGCAATAAAGTGGCTTTTTCCGCACGCTGCGCGTACGGAAAAAGCCGCTTTCTGGCCAAGTGTAGACATAGAAAGATGTACACAACACGGGAGGTAATAAAGAAAGCTCTCGATCGCATATTTACGTCCCTCGCTTGCAGCTCGGGCCGCAAACTTCTGCGATCTCGGCCTTTCTTTGTATTACCACCCTAGTTGTGTAATGTACTATTACGACATTGAAACGTATAATAATGCAGCCTATATGTATACGCGAATACGTCCCACTGCAGGGCTTAGGGCTTCTCTCGGAGAGAGCGTATGGGCTTAATCATCACGCGTGCCCACGGCGGATTGGCGATTTCAAGCGCTGAGATGTGTAAATATCTCAGACACTCAGGTTTCCTCACGATGTTTTCCTGCAGGGTTAGCGAGTGGTATTGCAAATATAACTTGACAAATGTACGTAACTTAGAACAAAAAGTATGCCATGAAACACTGGCAGGATTCGAACCCACGATCTTCTGAATGAAAAACAGACGCTCCGCGACTACCGTTTTTTGAGACATACCTAAATTACAAGTGAAGTGTTGTTTTGTTTATTTTATTGACTAGAATTTTAATATATTTCAAACCTCACTATGCACTACCATAAAGCTTCCCCATAAAATTATGTTAGAACCTTATACGTCAGCACTCCCCTTCCGCCTTCGGGCAATAAAATGTATACCCTATCATGTAGAGTAGATGTGAGCACGTTACATATATAATTATGCCTAAGTAATTAAACGATTAAATAAAGAAACGTAAATAAGGATCGATAAGAACAAACATTCTTACTGGGCAATCATCAAGCATCAGAAACCTCAAAAATTGTCATTGATATTTTTAGTATCTATTGTACATAGTTTAAGACGTTTACTTTCATGAGAACTCACATAATATTCACTTTAACATATCTTAAAAGCATTTCTGCCAAAAACGGCCATTAATAGTGGAACTCGATTGAAGACCTAGTTCCTTGATCCTAGGTTATAGACTATTCTAAAAAATGCTGTCAAGTAGGTATTTGAGATATAGGAGACGCTTCTCAAATACTGGTCAGGTTCATTCTAAAAACGTATTATAAAAAATGTTTTTTTATTTTTTTTTTTATTTTTATGTTTAGTTCTGAATATAACAGTAAATTTCTTTTGTTATTTTCAAAGATTTCTATTGTGGTTTTTGAGGTTCATTGAGGCTTCTTTATACTACATATTATATACGCGTATCGTATTTTACTGTACTTCTATTTTAACGATCAACCCCGAATCGTAGCGTAGGATTGCAAAGCGGTGGGCAATGACTGGAAGAGAAGAGCCGACGATCGATCTCAGTGGCGTGTCTTGGGAGAGGCTTATGTCCAGCAATAGACTAATACCGGCTGATTGACTCCAAATAGATGAAACAATTTTTTGTGCAACTTCTCCATCACACATGGTTTATTTGCACAAGTTTATTTAAGAAAGAAAAACAAAATCTGATTTTAGGGGTCCGGGTGTCAAAAGGAAAAACGGAATCCTTATAGGATCACTTTGTTGTCCGTCCTATGTCATCTGTCTATCAAGATACTTTATCTCAGAAAGCGTGGAAGTATCGACATGAAATTAAAACCGTACACTCATGATTAGGTACAGTCCGTTGAAGGTGGGAAAAATTAGACTTCTAAAGTTATCGCAAAAAAAAATTCTACACTCAAGGGAATCAAAATTATCCCCTTTGATAATTCTGGTTGAGCTATAACTATGAAATGTGGCTTATGCTATAAATGGGATACATTTCTTTCGCATAATTTTTTCTTCCTAATTTTCTTTGTCATAATGAATGTCGCATATTTTGTTTTTTCATAATGATACTTTTGCATTAACGTTCTTTGGCATAATAAGTCTTAAAAATAATGGTCTGTTATACTATATTCATTTTGACTATTGTTTTTTTTTATTATTATCTTTATTTATTTGGAAGCTTTGTTCACATAGGTGAGCATGTCAGCTCCATCTAAATCTACTAACAAATTACTACCACATAGTTACACTAACTTCTTACAGCTATTACAGTTCTTATTGTTATTATTATTATTATTATTATCATCGAGGTGGTGCCCTCAAGGACGACTATTGTTGTAAGGCATATAGTCTTTTGACCTTTTGTTATTTTACCTAATATTAATTTTCCATAGCCACACATGGCATAAGTTATATGAAAATAAAGCTCATTTTACATAAATATCTTTGTTATGCAATCCAATATGGACCCTTCATTTTGGCGTCAAAGTGCGTTTTGCGAAACGCGAATTAATTTATTCACGATTTATGATAAAATATGGCAAATGCTCTAAAAACCGAAACTGCAACAACAACAAATATAGGTACGACGTAGCGCGTAGCGTAGCGGAGCGCGTAGGAGCGTGTTTGGTTGAACATGTACGACCAAAAACAGACTTAAACTTTGTTGGATAGGTACATATTGTAAAGTAAATTAACAACATAATCTCAAAACTTAGGCGAATATATTAATTTTACATTGGTCACCTACGTACTAAAATTAGTGAGTTATGCTTACCTCCTAATTAAATTATTACAAAAGTCGTTATGATAATGTCGTTTGATGTTTATGCCGATGATCGTTATGCTTTGCTGTCGTTATGCTTTTCTCAATCTATGCTTCAAAATATTATGATTTGTTATCCTTATGCCACTTTTATTTAAACTTGTCAAAATTATGCGAAAACAGTTATGCGTATAGTTTTTATGGGTAAATATAATGCGTGAAAACGTTATGCCTAATTCAATTATTACAAAAGTCGTTATGCAATCGAATATGGACCCGCTATAAATACAGGAAACAATCGGATAACTATACATTTGTAATTAAGATACATTTGTAATTAAGTCATGAAAAAATGTTTTTGAAGTTCGGGAAAAGCTCGGATAAAAATTCGAAGTTCTAATCCTGAACTATTCACCATATGGAGGTACCAACCTACATTTTTTTACGGAACCCTCGGTGCGCGAGTCTGACCTACCCTTGACAGATTTTATGAGACACTAAATTTATCTAAATTCATGCAGATTTTCGAGACCCGTTAATTTATTTACTTGACGATAAATGCTTCATAAGAATCTTTTCCAGTTGCAATACAAGCTGCAAGATTGCAAAATGTTAGTTGTTTGATACAAGCTCGACGGAGACTCGAGAGATTTATATAAAATTCTTTGCCCCTATTATAAAACTTTCATTCTACAAAGTAGGTTATAGTATTATAGAAAATAACCTAGCTCTTAAGGAAATAATAATAGGAAACACTTTTATAGACTTAAGAAAGTAAGCAATGAAACTAAGAATAAATTAAAAAAGAACTAATTTAATTTAATAAGACTTGGTTACCATGTATTTCATATTAAATTTATAAGCACGCACCTTACATTGCTAGTAGCCTTATAGGACGTCGTGTATGATCTAGTTAATGTAATAATGCCATCTTGTATACAATATGTATACGACTGCAATTAATGAACTGAATTGAATCGAAACACGACAATCGACGATGGACAAGCGTAAAAACTATTTCTCTCTCTCTCTATTTCTCTCTCTCCCTCTTTCTCTCTCTCGGTGAGGAGGAGGGTGATTTGCAGAGAGGAGTAAAGGCTTCTTATGTTATGATCCGTACAGTCAATAGCATTTCGACCTTCCTATTCATGGCCTCTAGTCAACTAAATACGTTACGGGCAATTTTGCAACTAGCAACTAGAATGTAAAGGTTGATGTGCTGTCAACTGTGCCAATGGGAACATTTCCTAAATGACCTAAATCGTCGAAAGTTATTTAATACTGCGAAGTCGATAGATTTACACTGAATATTACTACGTTCGGTTACTATCAGTTTACAAAGAGCGACTTGCGTTAATTAACTTTATGTTGTTAATTAAGTAATTAAATGTTAATTGACTTGTGTCTTTTACTATAAGATTATTTTTATATGCAACTCATTCTCTTGTAAATAAAATAAAGCTTGCGTTAAGACAATGAATAAGGAAGTAAATAGATAATTACGTATAATTAATAAATAGCTCATTGGCATAGTTATCAGTCATACAATTTATCAATGGATAGCTCTGAAAATATGATGGTGCAAGATGTTTTTGGACAGAATCTTGGACTGAAAAGAGCCCTTGAAATTTTATTTGTCAATATCATGTCAATGAAGACTAACAAAGGTCGGTAGGTTATGTAGTACTAACTTTAACACGTGGCTTCACCCTCATCCGAAAACATCCCACGGGAACGCGTTACCGGGATGTCAATTAACGTATGTCTCAATTCAGATGTTTGTCTGTCTGTACGCCATCTTTGCTGTAAATCAATTTTCCCGTGTGAATAAGATATTTTCCCGCAGTAAAACGTAGCCAATGTGTTACTCCAAGGTAACTCCATGCTAAATTTTATTAAAATCGCTTCAGCCGTTTAGACTCGCAAACTGTCCCCCTCATAACATTAGAGTGTTGTGATGGTGTGATGCGATGTGATAAATAAAGAACACTTTATTATGAAATTACACAGATATTTGTTATGTATAGTTGGATAACATTTTGGCCAGTACATCAGTATCCGTCACCTAACCGCGTGGAGTGCACGCGGGCAAAGTGTGATATGCTGTTGACTGCATTTGCGTTACAATTACTTAAACCTTATGACACTTTTACAGTGAATAATTAATAATTTAACACTGGTTGGTGCTCGTAGATAATTGTTGTCATCGTTGTAATAAAAGCGATCAATATGACATGGGTTTATCGAAATCGCTGACCAGCGCTTAATATGAGATTTTGTGATAAGCGCAACACTCAATAAATTGTGTAAAGGAAATACCCACTGTATCATTCTAGAATAGATTTCTGCATTATTGCATTGCACTGATATAATGCATTAGAAGTTATAATCTATATTATAAAAATTAATCGCTGAATCGGTAAACGCAAGTCTCGAGAGCAGCTGAACCGATTTCGCTAATTCTTTTTTTAGAATATTACTTGAAGTACGAGGATGGTTCTTACGGAGAGAAATATAAAAAAAATATGAATCGACTGTTAGGCGGTACGAAGTTCGCTGGATCAGCTAGTTCCTACATATTTCAAATCAAGTAAGTGAATCCAGAATTAAATTTTTAATATATCAAATCTTCTTCTTCTTCTTCAGGCTATATTATGTAGTCCACTGCTGGACATAACCCTGCCCTAATGAGCGCCATAGCGCCCTGTGTTCAGCTTGCCGCATCCAGCATCTTCCGGCAGTTTTTCGCAGATCGTCATCCCACCTGGTTGGAAGGCGTCCTACACTACGTTTGCCGAGTCGCGGTCTCTACTCAAGAACATGTTTACTCCAACGGTTGTCGATTATTCGCGAGTATGGCCAGCCCTCTGCCACTGCATATATCAAATCGAGAGTTCTATTTCAAAATATAAAGAATTTACATTATCTTTGCTTAATGTCAATTTACTTGTACAATGTAAGAGGGCCGTGGTTCCAGTAGAGAAAAAGGCAGCGGGAAAGAATCCATTCTGACCATCTATTCTTATCATCATAATCAACCCGTGTCAATCCACAGCTGGACATAGGCATCTCCCATATTTTCTCAAATCTCAAGATAAAATTAATCTTATCTTATGACTAGCTTTTGCCCGCGGCTCCGTCTGTATCGACATTAGTAGCTACAACATTTTGCAACCCCTTAAGGTTTAAATAAAAAAAAACGGCGAAACACGTGTTCAATAAATTCTGTTAAAGAGTATTTCTTTTAAGTTTCAAGAAAATTAGACAACATTATTTATACCTCCCAAACAAATTTTGGCAACCCTTTTCGCCCTTTTAGGGTTGAATTAAAAAAAACATTATATATAGACCCTCTGTGCAAAATTTCAGCTTTCTAGGTCCAACGGCTTGGGCTTCTTCTTTTTTTCGTGTCAGCGATTCGACCAGTTTATATTTTTCCTGCCCAATAGTTGGCTACTGCAATTGCAGCAGCGTTGGCCTCTGTTAGGTCCTCCAGAGTGCAGGTGTGAGGGCACAATGGGCATTGGAGCAGGTGCACCAATGGCTTGGGCTGGGCGTTGATGAGTGAATCAGTCAGGACTTTGAATTTTATTTATATAGGTAGATAAGATTCCGTGACTGCCATCAAAATCATATTACATTACCTATATGAAATGTGCAATACAAACTGAACGCTTTCAAATATGATGCAACACTCTCTGTCGGTCGTAGAACAAACGTGTTGTATTTTAAGTTGACAAATGAATTTGCAGATACTAATGTGATCCTAGTTTATTTGCTCATATTACATTAATTCTACTACTCTACGGCTGGGGGCGTTTCCTCTAACTAATCCGTGCATAGATTATCCTGATAGTTCTGGACACCGTTTGATAAAGCTATAATTAATAGTAAACTTACAATAAAGAGTCGTAATTATGATTCCTAACACAATTACCACAGTTTGAAGAATTTCTCGTTTTACGAAAAACTTCAACACTTCCTAAAATATGGTCGTAAGGATGTAAAGGCTGGTCCATAATGGAGGCATCGCTATAAAAGTTATTAGCCATTGTCCACCAAAGTATGTCCTCTATGGAGATGGACGACCCGCACGCGCATTGGCGCGTCAATCTTTATTAATACACCGGATTAGAGAGGCGCAAAAGTATCGAATATCGCTACTAATATCGATAAAAGCATAATACGGGGCTTCGTAAACAAAAAAACGATATTTCTTTGTGATTGGTAAAGGTTTTTCGTTGCATGTTTTAAGTTAAGCCAATGCCCGTGTGCCTTGACGTAATCTTTTTATAATTATTTACGTGTATTTATTTTTGTTTTGTTATATTTACGTGTCTTTGTAATACAATATTTTTGCTTTCGTTCAATTTTGAGTACAGTTCTTAACAATGCGTTAAATTTAGAGCTGCAAAAATAATTACTAACATATTAATAATAATTCTATTTTTATTTTTAATGCACTAACCCGTGCTAAGTTCAAATTTAAAAAACCTATTTAGAGGCTAAAAATTTCACCCATGCTCAATTGGTAGAGCGCTGGCACGGATAGCCAGAGGTTGCGGGTTCGAATCCCGGCATGGGTGAAATTTTTAGCCTCTAAATAGGTTTTTAAATATTAATAATAATTAAAAGTTACTCCTCGATACTTTTGTTGACACCGTGTAGTTTCAACTTTTACTGAATTTATAAAGTTAGATATTTTGGTAACGGTAAAACATTCGACAGTCGATTAACGTATAGCGTACAACATTTTAAGATTAAACGTGTTATAGGTTATACCCATTTATCTTTGTTGTATTGACTAATTCCTAGCGTATCTATATATCTTATTTTTTTCATAAAATGCGTATACTCACATTAGTAGAATATCGATAGGTTCGGTATGTGGCTCAACCCTACACCGGACAGGCTAAGCGTCCCTATACAGTAGTTAATCAACGCCTATAGGCCGTAATGTGTGTTACTTAGTAGCTACATGTAGCAGTACAGTCGACAGCACATCAACCTTTACACCCGTGTACTCTTCTACTACTACTACGTGACTTTGCAACTAATTTGAATAAAGTTTGATGTGTTGTCAACTGTACAGCTACAAGTAGCTATTAAGAAACTCCGATTACAATCGTAGCATCAAGAGCTAATCAATCCTTACAGATGTATTGCAAAGTGTAACTTGCAGAACAGAATGCATGCAAGTAATTTTTTTGCTGTCAACTTTGATAGACTGGTTCATACCTTATATAGCAATTATTCGATCTTATAATATCTTACAATATAAAATGCAGAATTCCTTGAACACATCGCTTAGAGTAACTTAAGTTCTAATTAAAACTGTTTATATACGTAGAACTTAAGTTCTACGATTTAGAAAACTTTTAATGCAATTTTCCACTTTTCAAAAAAGTCAGTTTCATAGAGAAAAAAAAGTTTCTACGATTATAGTAATTTAAAGTGGCTAACTAGCGATACCAAGGGAAGAAAATATCTTCTTTAACAGATCATATTTGCAAAAAGTGTCCTCTGTCTGTACTGTAAAAGGATCTTTCAATCATGTTAACATTAATTTGTGTTACCGACGACAAAGAACCTATTATCATGAACCTTGGACTAGATAGTATTTATACCGAAATCAGCCGTTTTTGGGTATTATCCAGTCCTAGGTTTTTTTGCTTTACGTAGACGGCCATCTGTCCTAAATAATAATGTTACTATTATCTGTGATATTGTAGAGACCATGATGGAGCAGCGTTAGCCCATTGCGTAGAACAATGGAGTCGGAAGCTAGAGACCTAGGTTCGATTCCCAGTGTCCAAAGTCATACAGGCCCGCCTGTATGACTTTGTTTTCAAAGTTACGTAAGAAAATTTGTGAAGTTATAGTAGCAATACCACTCTTTAACGGTGAAGGAAAACATCAAGAGGAAACCTGAGTGTCTGAGGTGTTCAAATACCTCAGCACTGGGAATCGCCAATCCGTGGTGGGCACGCGGGGTAATTAGACCCATATTCTCTCTCTGAAAGAAGGCTTGTGGGAAAAGGTTGTTCAGGCCCTGCATTGAGACGCTTATAAGCAACATATATTTTTTTATAGTGAGACACTTTACTGATTAAAGTGTCTCACTCTTACTTACAGTTTTTGCAAATTCAATCTATAAACAAAGATAATTATGCATTTTTTCCTGTCCTAGGTTACGGCCATTGGTCCTAAAAATCACCGTTAATACTATTGAGAGTTTCGACCGACACTTTTTGCAAATTCAACCTGTAAAGAAACATATTTTTTTCTGAGTGCCGCATGGCCCAAGTGTTAGTCTCTGCAGCCCTTTAAAGTCATATCGTTGTTGATATTGCAAAATTACACACTTTAAAAGAGTGGTTTTCATTTGTATATCAAAGGAGACCATTCAAATTGGGCCTAAAACTCAAAGTGCCGGCCAACGAAAAAAAACATTTCCAAATTGGAACTTTCCTTTCTGTTACGCACATTGTCCAGAACATTTGATACTATGGCACCAAAACAGTGAAGCCTATAGTTTAGCTACTGTCAGACATTGAAAATCGTATATTCCCATACATTGGACCAAAAATAATTGTAACATATTTATAAAATATACGTATTAGAGTTTGTGTAGGGAGTCTTCCTCAACACTTTTACAAGATAAAAAAAATAGAGAATCTTATAGCAATCACAAGTATCAAAATCTAATAAAGCCGTTCTTGATTGTTTGTTGTGATGGATACATATTGGACGTATCTGGACCGCATTCAGCGCGCACTTTTTAAGACTTCAAATGTCTTGCACTAGTCTTACGGAATCAAATTTTCTTCAATTTAGATGAAAGACAAAATCATATTTTTCTCTACGAATGACATTTTGCAATATCCACGACGATAAGTTAAATAGAATGGATATTCTTCTATGTAGGTCAATGCTTCACTGAATGATATGACAATAATAGAATGCGTGAAACCCGAACGTAATTAAATTATATACATACATACATAACCTCACGCCTGTATCCCACAGGGGTAGGCAGAGACCAGGGACTGCCACTTGCCACGATCCTGACAGATCACCTTCGCTTCATCAACGTTCATAAATAGTTGAATGTACGCACGGCGGTTCCGGGTACTTTTTATCTTCCCCTTTGCTAATACATCCCCTATTTGGTCGATGTATGCCTGCCTAGGACTTCGCCTACCAGCCCTTCCACTCACATTCACAATATATATTTCTTTCGTCAATCTTTCTTCCTTCATCCTCTCCACAAGGCCAAACCAACGCAACATTACTGTCTCAATTCTAGTCACTACATCCTCTTTTAGTCCACAACGTTCTCTAATCAGACTATTGTGTATCCTGTCATTCAAAGAAACACTACACATACTTCTCAAGGACCTCATTTCTACTGCATTAATTCTACTTTCTTGCTTCTTTTGCCACACCCAAGTCTCGCTACCATACATAAGTGTTGGGACTAGCACACCATTATGAATAGCCAACCTAGCTCTTTTGGAGATGTTTCGGCTGCACACAATGTAAATGCAAGGCACAGTCTACACAATTTCCCGCTTTTACTCTCTTTACTATATCACCTTCACGCTTTCCATCCCTCGTAAACAGGCTCCCCAATTAGACAAGGTCTTTGACTCGCTCCACTCTTTCGCCTCTAATCGCTATCTTGCACTTAGTCATTTCATCATCATAAAATTATATAAACAGTCATATTTCCAAAAGTCCGAGTAAAAATTCACAAGAAAAATTGTTCCCGAGCACAAACTCTACTCGGGGTAATACTAAACCCGTGCTAAGGACAATTTTAAAAACCTATTTACCATGGGTGGAATTTTTAGCCTCTAAATAGGTTTTTAAAATTGTCCTTAGCACGGGTTAGTGCATTAAAAATAAAAATTGTATAATAATGTGGGTACAGCGATATCACTCCGATGTAAAAACCTAAGTGCAAAGTAGGTACTCGGGGCTGTAAGTGATGCAAATTACTTCAGCCAGATGTCGCTGCCTGTACGTAATACAGAGAATAGTGTAAAGAGGTTCGAAATTTCACTGATGCCGGTGAGTCGCCCATTAGCTCAGTTGGAAAGAGCGCTGGCACGGATAGCCAGAGGTCGCGAGTTCGCATCCCGGCATGGGTGGAGTTTTTAGCCTCTAAATAGGTTGCTCATCGGGGTGTCTCAAGATTTGCTCATTTAAGAAATAACGCTTTATAAGACAAAAAAAAAAAGGTACTCATTGAACATCGAAGATTGTCACTAAAAATGTCAAAAAACTGTAGACTGTCCCAAGATAACTGACATTTAAGAACTATTTATCCTACAACGCGTCGGCGACGTGCGGGGGCAACATAACTTACAAGAACTGTTGTGTTACAAGAACTCTGTAAATAAATAAATCTAAATAACAAACTAAAATAAACCTTAAATACTATAAAATAAACATAAATTAGAGCCTACAATAAATACTATACAATACTTAATACACCGGCCACATGCGACTGACGAGCATGACAACGGAACAGACTTTTTAAACTTTTATTCTAATTTACTAAAACTTTCGTAACCAATACACATTAGTACCTTAGTTCCTCCAAAAAATCAAGTATGTTAATCCGGAACTAAGCTAATAATTATATTCTAACATTTAACTTCAACGGCTAAGGATTATTTCATAATGAAACCCTGCAAACCGCCATCTTTATGAGACGGATAGATTCCTCAATTTTCTTACGAGTGAATATTTTCCATCAACGAATACTAATAAAATAAATAAATAGTGTGGGGCCAGAAGCAATGTAAGTGCCTTTATGTAAATGTTATGTTATGTTATGATGCTAAGTGTTTTCAATATTATTTATATATGATCTGCATTTTATATTTCGTTTATGTATTTAGATTTGTTTTCCTTCTTGCTAAATTTACCATTATTGAACTTGAAACCGACACACCGCAAAACTTGGTCTTACCAAGTCTTACTCACCCGACTGCACTAGTAGGAGTGTTATTGCGAATTTATTAATCACTCCGAATCGATGTTAATTTGCCTAAATGATAGATTGTCTTTAAAACAAACCTTATTGCAATCAATCACTCTCCAAGCTGTATTGTACCCACATACATCAAAATCCGAAGCAAACATACAGTAGCTCTTATTGCAGCCTCGCCTAGAAGCTATAATCGCGGTCTGATTTCATCAACAGTGACACAAAAACAAACAGAATATTTCTTTGACAAACTAAATTAAACTCTGTGTCTCTAATTTAAGAACGAAAGTTGCAAATAATATTATTAAGGGGTCAACCCCCGGTTGTTCTGTGCCTACATAGTTAAAACAAAAAAGGTGACCGAATCGTAGCTTTACGTGACTTTACTACGTCCAAGGCCTCATATAATTTTATTAGTTTAGTCTTGCGTGGTTCGAAAGAAATTGTATTAAACGACCATTTAGTCCTTACGTAACATCTTTATCTTGACGGGAAAAATCGTGTCTGTGTAAAATTAATAATTCTGGAATTTCCAATATTTTGCCATAATCAAACAGGTGATCCGTTTATCGAGATAAGATAAGATACATAAATAAATTACTTACACGTATTTCTTGAAACAAAAGAGTTTCGAAATAATGTCTAACTTTTTTACTACAATTTCTGAGTACAGTAATACAGAGAATATTGTAAAGACGTGCGAAATTTCACTGATGCCGGTGAGTCGCCCATTAGCTCAGTTGGAAAGAGCGCTGGCACGGATAGCCCATGTTCGCGGGTTTGAATCCCGGCATTGGTGGAATTTTTAGCCTCTAAATAGGTTTTTAGAACAGTAATACAGTACAATAATAATTTCTGAATACAAAGGACTTTTTTACTTGTACTTTTTGAACGTTAGTAAAATGTACAGCAGTAGAAGGGGTGCCTATAAAATAAAAGAGCACACACAGCTCTTACTATACGTAGCAGAGCAAGAACGAGTAGACTGTGGTCATTTCAACCCAGTAGTATATATATTGCCTACTGCCTATTCCTTGACTATACACGTATGCCTAGTCAAAGGTGTACTAAACGCCAATCCCGCAGGACTCATTCTATTTGCTAGCAAGGATATAACCCTTCAGAGACACATATCCCTGAAAGCACCTGCCTGAAGTCCTCCGCGGTGTGCCATTTCCAGACCACTCATTATATTTACTAGCCATTTACTTTTACTTTACTTACCGGCGAACATACCATTTTTCTCACGATAAATCAAAGTCAAAGATAGAACGGTGTTAGCGCAGCGGTAGAAACCCAGTCTCACGTTCGTAAGGCCGTGAGTTAGAATCCAACTTGGTCCATGTACCAACTTGGTTTTCCAAGCTACACGCGTTATCAACCCGTGTATGTCCCCACCGCTGGGCCACGGGTTTCTTCCCGCATCGCAGGAAGGTTAGGCGTTACTCCACTACGAGGGCCAAGTCCGGGTTGGTGGAGGATTGCAAGGCAGTGGCCCATAAAGCCTCTGACATGGCTTAACAACTGCCATTACATGACATCTGACACAAACTGCTTAGCGTGCCTTGCAAAGCACGGAAACGGTCGGAAAAAATGCCACTAGCGGCAGTCACAGGACGGTCACCCATCCAGAACCTAACCGCGCCTGTAGCTGCTTAACTCAAGTGATTGATTTCAATCACGGTTCGACTAGGCCACGAGCACTTCTATATTTTATTACACACATTACACAGAAAAAGCCAAAATTTACTAAATAAAAAGTGTGCACGGTGAGTTTATTTCATTAGAAACTAGCCGACCCAGCGAACATCTTACCGCCTAACAGTCGATTCTTTTTTTTTTATTTTTCTCTCCGTAAGAACCTTCCTCGTACTGCAAGGAATATTCTAAAAAAAGAATCAGCGAAATCGGTTTAGCTGCTCTCGAGACTTGCGCTTACCAACACATTCAACGATTCATTTTTATATTATAGAAGATATCTTTCATCCAACCCATAATGTAGTGATTCGGACATTATAAACGAGGTTCACTTTGAGCTTAAGCTTAGCCTGCTCGGGACGTCGGATGTTAGCGGAAGTGAAACAAGGAACACGCGGCAAAGGCAAGTGAACGTGATAAAGGCGGACTCTCCTCTTGTCACGTTGGAGCTGAATAGGTGTAGTCTACAGCGGATTAACCTGGACAGAAATCAGTCTCACAGTGGAGGCTTAGTGAGGGCTAAGCTTTCACTCTAAGTCCAGGCAGCCAATTCTCAGTTCATTAGCAAATAATTCGTACACGACTGTAAGGCTTACGACTTGGATTCCTACATAAAAAGTCGAGCGACAGCCAAATCCTGAATGCCTACTAGATTGAATACAATTGACAACATTTCATATTTTACAACACGCAAAACTAAAAATACCGTTTCTCAATTTTGCTATTTTGATTACGAAAAAAATATTTAGAATTCTTATTATTGCTTAATTTTAGAGAAAATAAATAAAAACCAAAAATTGTGTGATGACGTCACACTTACGGTGGAATGAGGAGGTACCGTTGCCTAATATTAAAAAAATATATGATAGATGTCACTTTCAATTTCATTCAAATGTCATGTCGGAGAAATCACTTTGCCTTTCTTTGATTCCTGTGGTTTGGACGACGGCTCCGCAGAACACCTGCTTTTCAGTTGCCCCAATCTCCGGTTTTCTCTCATGGATGTCCTGCCTGATAACATTATCCGACCTACTAATCTTAAACTTATCCTCTCCCAGGCAAATACCCCTCTTGTTTATATTATAGGTAAATTTCTTTCAGACAATAATATCAAACTTTAGTTTTTTCAAAATTTTACAAAAATAATAAGGGGAAAAAAAAGACAAACAGTTCTTATTGACTCAAAATTCTGACCGAGCCTTGTTAGGCTCGGTCAGAATTCAGAACATTGGCTATAGTCTTGTCTAACACGTGATATTGGCGAAGTTGTACTGGACAATCAGTGCACTGAGTCCATAAAACAGAAATGAATTGAAATTGAATTCCTTGATTCCAATGGTTTTTAAAAAGGCGGCAAAGCCGTATGTGTGACGTCCATTTGGTGGTTACGTCCTTTTAGAATAAGACGAAATTCAAACAAAATTATGAATGAAGAACATCGAATTTCCGAAAATAAAACAATATGGGTTGTTTTTATTTTGTATCTAGTTTCCTTTAAGACAGTAAAATACGTATGCTAAAAAATTTAAATGTTGTCAATTGTGAAAATAAATGTTTAATGACTCGGTCGAGTTATCTTATTTTTATGCGACAAATGTCTAATCCTTAGAATATTTTGCGTTTACCTGCCATCATCATCAAGTCGCATGGGCGAGAATCGGCTCCCAGAAGAGATTTTCCGACGAAAAGTTCACAAATCCCTGCTAGTAAATATTTTATTCAAATCACACTGGGTGTTGGTGCCATTCGCAAGATACAGGAACAAAGGCGACTTGTCCACGCAGAGGTTCTATTAGTCAGATTTACGTTAAGAGCGCTTTCACATATAGGCGTTTTTGTCGTGCGACTAAAGCGCTGCACACCGAATCCCTTCACATTACAGCGGTTGTAGCGCGGCTAGGTCGCGGCGCCGTCGCTAGCGACAGTCGCGCTTCACAGACGCGCTGCAGACGCGTGTTGAACTTGGGGTGACTAGATCATTTCCAAAATTCTAACGGAGACACATTTTTATTACTGCTACTTCTCTGACACCATCATCGTCGAATAAAAAGTTGAAAAAGGCAGCATTGGGTAGATCCATAACTCAAAAATCTATCTGTAAATGGTGATAACACAACAGCGTCCAATGCGATACAAAACAATATTTTTAACCATCCAAAGTTATGTGTTTCATCTTTTCTTGATATTTCAGTAGGAATCAAATATATGTCAAAGGTATGTCATTTGCAACTTGCTATTAATATAAACTTTGTTCAGAAGATCCGATCAGCACCGTATTCGGAAACGCAATGGCTCCCCGCCGCTAGCGTGCGACGTGAAGCCACTTTCAAAAGCCACTCAATTTCCTTTTTCTTTTTTAAAACTACCCTCCAATATTTTTAGTATGTTTTTGCTTGTCAATTTAATGTGTAGATACCCACAATAAATAATTCTTCAATGACATGGTGGCTGATGCAACTATCATTATGAATTTACAGTCTTTATGCGATAACACTTACGCATAAAATTAGATATATCATGCAAAATCATGACATTCGGCCATCCGACGTCGTGCAGCCTCCGGCGCACGAACACATACACAAACATGCTCCGAGATCTAATTAGGTATAATATTAATAGTCCTAACAAACTGTCGAATACATTTCTTTGTACAGTAAAGAGTTGAAGCGTAACGTAAAGACTTTAGTTTCCTTTTGAGGGTAGGTACTATAAACATTATCTGTTAAAACTCGAGCAATGAATTTTGTTTTATGTTATAATTATTTTTAAGAAGACAATCTAAGCAAACTGCATCTCCAGTTTCTCTAGCTTATCACAATCATGACATTCGGTCTCTGGTTTTCTTAGATTTGACGAATATAAAAAAAAATCATGTTCAGCTTATTAAGAGTATATTTAATTTTTGAGTACATTTGAATTGCATCATAAATAAATCATCATCATATTATAAATAAATTATTTACATTCCTGTGCCTATTCCAGATACCTCGACGAGATCATTACTTTACCTTTCCAAATGTTCAAAAAATCAAAAATAATTTTTTTGGTAATATTAATATTCAATATTCTTTATTTAACTAAAATCATTGAAAAAAATAATTACACCATTAAATTAATTCAATTCTCACACTAAACAGTTAAAGTTGTACAAGGTAAATTAAATAAATACATATTAACAACATGCTATGAATTAGAATAAATAGAACATTACATTTTACATTAATGTGGGTATTCTAAAAATTATTTTTTCCGTTTGTTTTGCCTGTGATCTCCACACTAGGCGAACCTGTGTCGTGGAGATCGACGGTTGCCGGTTTGTGTGTGCCAAAGACGGAGTGCGCGGTCATAAGCGAAAGAGATTCTATGTATGTGGTTGAGCTACGTATAAGATTATACTTATATAGTTGTTAGCTATCAAACATAAAGAAAAACATTGTTTTTAACTCGACAACCATTTTGTTTTACCAGTTGTCTTTATCTACATATGTATTCTAGCATTTCAATGGGATGTGACACAGTTTTGGTTTCTAAAAGAATAGCGAATGATTACTTGAAAAATTAAGAAGTTCTCACAAATTAACTCATATTATAAAAATATAAGTATCTTTTTTTCCTTTACAAATTTGACCCTGACATAAGCTCATACTTATATTTCAAAACCATCATACGTATTAGAATTTACTATAGTAGGTATCTTTATAATATAGATCTGCTAAATTTAAAAAAATACCATTACATTAAAACAATATTTAATCACTTGCCTAATGCACAGAGGCGCGATGTGCGCGTTCGTGAATACTAATCAATACGTATGAATCATCGGAAATAACTCGGGGTGGCGAGTTCTTTTAATAGGAGCAGCACCAGCAGGCTGAAGAGCCCTCTCTGGCACCGTGTCCTGCCCCAGAGCCGCCAGTCGAAGAAGAAGTTCGCTATGCTAAAAAAAATTGAGTGCCGACTTCCAAGATTCAGTCCTGCTGAACGCTATAAAGCAGCACCTCAATAAAATGAAGGAAAACTGAACAGCGAACAAAAACAAAAAAATAATAAACTGTACCCCGCGGCGTAGACCATGGAACATCCCAGATGGCAGTTCAATATCAATCAGTAAGACAGAACGTTCTTTTATTAAGAGACACAATACATGCCTTTTTTTCAAATTGATCTATGGCAAAGTCTTCGTAAAATCAAGTCTATTAAATTAAGTCTCGTACTATTCTGGAGACTTCACCCTGGTGAAGAGGTGCTTTAAATACCAACAGTATAGTCATGTAGAAAATTCCTGCAGTTTCTTAATGGTTGGAATGAAATTATCCATGTCTCAAATTTCTTTTTGCTCAATTTCTTTTGGTTTACTAGATAAAATTTTGATGTACTTAACTTCTGTTATAGTAAAGTAAACAACTTTACGTCGAAAGACATGGTACAGGCTTTACCTAGTTTGGCGTTTGGAATACACCTTAAATAAATAGGCAGAATATTTTAAGTAAGACCTTTCTTATAAAGCTGTTACAATAAGTGTGTTCTTTGAAGTTCGTTATGAAACAAATTTATTTAATTTATTTTTATTTTATAACTCGCCCTCACTACCCGACTACAATGTTTCTAATACGAAATTGCAACAATCAAAATGATGGGACTGTGGTAGGTATATACAAAACATCTCTGAATAGGGAAACTATAGACGAACAAACTTATAAAGACTTAGGAACTTACTAATAAACACCGTATAAGCGTATAAGCCTGGTATATTTACAGTGCTTTGTTCACGTCATTTGAATGTAATTTTCAGTTGGAAGAAAAGAGACAAAACACTGCATAGTTACATAACACCTACACCAAGTTTATTAGTAAGGCCGTTAATGTTTAATGATTGAAATAGGCAATGACATTGCAATAATAGCGGTCTACCGATCGCAGTCTTGAAAAACATTGCCGGCTTTCTAAAATCACTTCTTTTTATGGCTTTCTACCAGCTCACATACTGACTACCCACCAAAGCGAATCATGCCTGGGTCACATGATTCTCAAATTTAACTTACCGTCTATCACGCTCATTACCAACACTTCAACCACCGATCCCAAAGCTGTCCTTCTATCATTCAAACTAAACCAAATCGGTGTAATTCTATCACGGTGAGTAAAATTGATATGAACAACCTAAAGCGTGATTTGTGCTATTAATCTTAATCCCCGGTTGGACAGTCATACGGGAACAATCAATTAAAAGAAAAAAAAACACGAAAAATAACTCGACTAAAAAATACAATAACTTTAAGCCTTGGATTACATCTGAGCTGTTTATCTCAGAGTCTCAAGCAGCTAATAGCTTGAGACTCAGAGATAAACATCGCACAAAAAAAAACTAGAATTATCCCCAAATACTCGTAATGCTCGCTCCTTGAATGCAAGAGGGCCACAAATCAAAAAGCTGTAAAAACTGTTTTATTGCAAAATTGAGCTCTAAATCGATGATACTTTAGAGTCTACTTAAGACACCCATCTTTTTCGCTCACTTTCACACCAAACCACTCAACCGTCTTTTTTTGATTTGGCCGCTTTGCACGTTGACTTCAGTGCAATACCGCCATTTTGTCAGTTGTGACCCAGAACTCGAGGAGAACGCACGTAGTTTTCATGCAAGACGGCCGCAATCCAAAAACTGATCTGAATTTCATTATAGTTTTTACTGCAATAGTGCCAAATTTTGGTAAACGTCCCTTTTGCATTCCAATTCAGGTGAGTCTATTTACGATTCTTAATATAAGGGTGCCATATTTTAAAATATGTGTCTTTTGCATTCCAATTTATGTAAGGTTACTTGAAATTTATAATACAAAAGGGCCATATTTTAACATGAGTCCATATTGCATTCTAATTTATTTTGGACTATTTATTTTTAACATTACAAATGTGCCATATTTTAAAATGTGTCCGTTTTGTATTTAATCTTACTTAAAATATTTGGTATATTTCGATTAATATTATTATTTCGATTTCGTTAGTACCTGGGGTTTTATTTTCTACATAACATTTTCTAAAAATTAAACCTATCTATAATCTTGTGTGTATGAGAAAGAAATAATATATTAATAATGTTATTTCAGGATGTCCAGCAGATCAAAAGCAATTTTAAACATGGTTCTTTCGATCACAAGAATAGAATCTATTGACAAAGACGAACAAAACCACCTTGAGACTCATTCTCCACCTGCAGATATGGACACTCAGCAGTTTGTAGCAAATGATCCACAAGATCTAACCAGGTTTTCTTCTGGAACGAACTCATTCGCTGATAGCCTGATCTGGCAGGATTGTCTGATAATGAAATCAACGAAATACAAAACAGTCAGAACTTTGTAGTAGAATCGTCTGATTCTTCTAGCGAATCTTCCAGTGATTCTTCTTCAACAAGCAAAGATTTTTCTTCAGATGATAGTGTCAAAGATCCAAACTTCGTTCCAGATTCTGAGAACTACGTAAGATTTGTAGACCAGGATTCACCTCAACCTGGCCCTTCATGGGCACAATCTCAACCTATAATCGATAAATCCGTGCCTTTTCACTAAGACATCGATCAGCGTGATACCGTTTTGCATCGAACCAATACTGATATTATGCAAACTTCGGTTCGATCATCGAGCATTGAAGCCAGTAGTATCCAGATTCAACCGCTAAGTGTCGAAACCTTGTCACCCAGTGTCGACAGTCAACCAGCAAGCGTCGAACCTCAGCCGTTATCTAGAAAAAGGAAGGCTAACCCTGCCCTTTGGAAAAGAAACGTAACCAAGGTTCTAATAAACACCGGTAAAGCTCGCACAACTGCAACAAAAAAATTTGAAGGTAAAGTTATGAGGCCTACTTGTACAGATAAATGTAAATTGAAATGTGGAAGCGAATTCTTGGATGAACAACGGCAAAATATATTTGAGAAGTACTGGCAGACAGGTGACTTGAAGAGTCAAAGGCAATTTATTAACGAAAACATTACTCAAATTGAACCAAAGTATCGTTATGTCCGTGTCGGAAGTACTTGCAAGAACAAGGCATATTATTTGCCAAAAAACGGCGCACGCACCCGTGTATGCAAATTATTTTTCATGAATACACTCGCAGTATCCGACAAATCTATAAGAACTGTTGTGAAGAAAAAATCCGAAGGTTTGGGAATTGAAATGGAAGATAAACGAGGAAAACACGGTAAACAGTTCAAATTGGAGGCGGAAATAAGAAGTGTTGTTCGAGAGCACCATTTGCATCGTGAGCAACATTTGCATTGCTGATTTGCATCGTGATTATGTCACGAAAAACAAAGAAGAGAGCAAACCGTACGCTTCATACAAAATTTACTACAATATATTTGTCAATGAATACCATATTATTATATCTTTCTGGCAACCCAAAAATGACCAGTGTGACGACTGTACAGCTTTTCAAAATTCAGATGAAAAAACTTTGCTTCAAGAGGAGTATGACTTGCATTTAAAAGAAAAAACACTGGCTCGAGCTGCAAAAGAAATGGATAAAAATAATGCGAGTGACAATTTTGTGGTATGTGTTTATGATTTACAGGCTGTAATGCCTAGTCCACAAGGTCAGGTCTCTAGCTTTTATTACATTTCCAAATTAAATTTGCTGAACTTTACAATCACTGAATTGGGTGCAAATAAAACAAGTTGCTTTGTATGGCATGAGGGAGAAGGAGCACGAGGTGTTAATGAGATAGGATCCTGTGGACACATGTATTTAGAAAAATTGAGCGAGAGAGCTTCGACTAATTTAGACGTTTTTCAGTGACAATTGCTGTGGTCAGCAAATAAATAAGTTTATGTTAAGTTTGTATCAATATGCTGTCAACAATCTACCAAAATTGAGAAGTATCACACATAAATTTCTCATAAAAGGACATCTATGTTTTTACAGATTTACTGTAAATAGAAAATTACTTAAGCTACAGTTCAAATATTAAATTTAACAGATATTTTAGTTCATTACAATGTGATTTCAGACTACAAAGAAGTTATCTAATTTTGTTATTGAAGAAGAAATTAATGATTGTCCGAAAATATTTTATGATTATTTAGTATTTTTTGTTTTTTCTATTAAGAATTAGTGACGCTACAAAAGTAGTTTAAAAGACAATAAAGCTTTTTCTATACTTTCTTAGTCTCTACAAGAAGACTGTATGGCAAAAATAACATTATTATTATATCATTGGCCATTTTAAATAGTAAGAACGTTATTTTGTAATTTTAAACAATATTTGTTTGACTTTTATAAAGAATTATTATTAAAATTATTTGATTTAATATCTTTTTATTTAATTTTTGGAATATTTCTTCTTATAACAGGTTTGGTTTTGAATACAAAAGGGACTTATCTACATTTTTCAGAGCGTGTGTAATAATTTTCAATATGCTTTTAGTCCAAAAAGATACAACAACAAACGACGTTTCTAATGGTATATAATAGTGTACAATTATTTATAAAAAACATATGTATTTTGCAAAAAATCATTTAAAAAATTTTGTTTCGACTGTACTGTAAAAAACTCTATTTATGCTTTGTGGCCCTCTTGCATTCAAGGAACGTGCTGTTCTCCAGATATCATATTTAGTAACTCACTGTTAAAAAGACAAAAAAAATACATACAAAAATCTAAACTAGGCAAAGCCTGAATGAGCTAAGGAAAAAAATATTTGCACCCTATTAAAACTTCGCACGCGTCTCTTACCTGAGGAAGAAATAGGCCATACTCCACCACGGGGCCAAGTCCGGATTGGTGGAGGCTTGCAAGACTTGTGGCTGGTCATACTGTCAGAAGTTTTCAAGCCACCCTAAGGCCTCTGACTTGACTTAACGAATGCCATCTATCGACGGCAGCCGGTACCAACTGCTTAATGTGCCTTGCGAAGCACGAAACCGCTCGGAAAAATGCCACTAGCGTTAGTCATATACGGTTTAACCATACAGGCACTGAACGCGCTCTGTGTTGCTTAACCGTTGTGGTCGTCAACATGAATCATGCTCAGGTCTTTTACAAACAAATACAACACCGCTTGTGTCAGCTAATAAAGCGAAAGAGTATTTCGTAAATGTAGGAAAAACAAAATCCACAAATACGCCAACTATAACGCCACTATTCAAACTAGTCTTATCCCATAAACTCAAACCCAAAGTCTTTCGTACTCTTAGATACAGATAAGGAGGAATAAATCTGGACTGGGAAAGTATACCTATCTAGTAATATACTCAAGTCTTGACTCCTCCTAATGACTTACATTTTCTAAATTATAATAGGTCATTCTGACGGTTTTTTTTGTCTCTAGGAAAAACACTATTATAGTCCTTATACATAAATCTCAAAGAAAAAGTTCAGTTAAAAACTACAGACTCATTTCTGTACTACCTGCAGAACAAGTTTCTCGAAGAAAAAAAATATAGAAACTTATAATATAGAAAAATATAGAATTTCCGTCACGAAAACTCAACTTTGTTAAATAGGCAGTTTGGTTTATTAATATCACCTAAACAATTATGTCAATTCGATGAGTATATTACTTGTAACTATATTTTCGAATAACTTCGTCGAATCTCCACAGAATTCTATAGAAAGTTGTTCGAATCAATGTGGTATCCCATTGGTCCAATTTTGATTTGGTGATCTGATGAAATTTTGCAGAGATGCTCCTTAATGGACTACAGCAAACAAGGCCTAATGGGACCCAGATTAGTAATATGCATAGGTTTCATATAATATAGCGTAAAAATTATCCCAGTGTAATAATTTGGTAGGGTTCTGTTGAAAACTTGTAGGGATGGAAAGCGAGTTCTTCACTAAAATAAGACAAAAAGATTAAGTTAAGCTTTGATGTTACAAACACTTTGTTCATCAAATACTTTCATTCAATAACTCATTTTCTGGTGTGAGATGGACATTGTTTCGAAGATCATCATCGTGAATGTCATTCTTGAGTTCTACTAAGCTTCTATTCAAGATAGAACTACGCCGTTTTTCACTTAAGTATTTTAATTTCACTGTCACTTTCTACGGCCAAAAATTTGGAAGTCTATTGTCAAGCTAAGAAACACCTAGATCTAAGATAGTTATTTGGGATTTATTTATTCCAGTATTCCATAATATTCCAGTTCCACTTATTCCAGAATTTAAGTCAAAATACACAATTTTAGTGTCGTAGTTATTAGTCCCTAAATAAAAACACACAATATGCACGCGTAGTTGTTCATACCACATCTATTCACTAAAAATCATGAAAAATATATATATTTTCTTTAATAAAAAAGAAAAAGTGATCTCTGACCTAAAAATAAACTCTTGCGGTAGTTTCCTATGCTGACGACACTGCGTTACTTTTCTCAGCAAAATGGAAAGAGGAAGACGGAGGAAGACGCAAGAAGAGAAGATACAAAACTGTTTCAACCAATTAAACACCTGGCTTCAGCAAAATCTTTCACGCTTGATGCAGATAAAACTAAATTTATATACCCTTCACTTCGTAACCCTATGTAAAAAAAAACTTTTAATTGCTCATCACAGTCGAAATCTTATAGTATTTTCTAAGGTTAACACGAGCAGTAGACATAATTAAAACTGTTTTTATACGGATTTATGTCCCGGATGACCGGGACCACGGCACCTGAAAAAGTGCCGAAACGTTGGAAAATTGTAAAAATGTAATAAACGAGCATAAATCCGTATAAAAACAGTTTTAATTAAGTCGAAATCTTACTAGTAATTACATTATTATGACCCTCTATACCCACAGAGGTAGTATTAATTAACTTTTCGTTATTATTCACTCCACTCTCTTTCCACCAGCATACCATAGAAAGATCAAAAGGTAAACTTTCTACAAAAAAAAAGAAAAATAAAACTGTGTAAGTAGCAAATGCGCATCCAATACAGGTCAACTTTGCATTATGTCTGTGGCGAGCACATGTCTCAAGACACTCTGCGCTCGCACTACAAACTCCAACACTAGTGCAAGTGGGCTCACTTGCACTTGTGAGCTTGAGGATGCCTCGTGTTAGAGGAGAGTGCAAGTGCAAGTGGCATTTTGTCGGAGTTTAGCAAAGTAATTTTCACATTTTAATGCCACTAAACACAAAGCACAGAAAAAAAAAGGCAATAAATTATTAGCAACTTTTCTTTCGCAACCGTTGCTAATTTATAACATTACATTTATTAAACCCATCCATACTGAACCCAAAATACAGGCCAACAATCCACCTTAGACTAAATTTTCATCTTTTTTTTTTACTTCATGTCAAAAACTCAATCGTTATGTACATCCACGATTTAATGAACAATTTTTTTTTAATCTTTTCTTTCTAAATTTTAGCTTCAATCTTAAATCATCATTATTAACTTTAGTTAATACTTAGCAGTAAAGGAGCATAATAGATTCTACTAAGACTGAACTTGTACAATTATTATAGTAATCAAATCAAATAAAAATAACATCAATTAACTACTCTTACTGAATTAAGTACTCTTACTGTGGATATCGAAATTCATACACTCATGGCAGATCGTCGAGCCAAATGTTGACAGACGTTCAAATCAAAACAAACATCTCGAATCTTACAACATAAATAAAATAGACTCCAGAATATTAATTACATCAGAGATTTTTATATTTATTTTTTTATTTTTGACATGGAATTAACTAAAAACACCTTTTAACAAAAACACTTAAAACACCTTTTAACATAATTTAATTTTACGCGCTCTTACCTTGTATAAATCAAAATGTTGACGTTCTCTTACGTCAAAATAAAAATCAGACGCTTACGTCAAAAAGCAACAGACGTCCTCTCACGTCATAAAAATCATAGACTCTCGCTCAAGTTATAAAACACAACAGACGCCCTCTCACGTCATAAAAATCACAGACGCTCGCTCACGTCATAAAACATATCAGACGCACTCTCACGTCATAAAAATCAGACGCTCTCTCACGTCATAAAAAACCACAGACGCACTCTCACGTCAAAAAAATCATAGACGCACTCTCACGTCATAAAAATCATAGACGCACTCTCACATCATAAAAATCACAGACGCACGCTAACGTCATAAACACATCAGACGCACTCTCACGTCATAAAAAATAACAGACGCAGTCTCACGCCATAAAAATCACAGACGCACGCTCTCGTCATAAAATACATCAGACGCACTCTCACGTCATAAAAATCATAGACGCAATCTCACGTCATAAAACACAGACGCACTGTCACGTTATAAAAATCACAGACGCACGCTCAAGTGATAAAACAAAACATACGATTTTTTGTAAACTCCTTTGTCGGACAAGACTATTTTTCATTTCTTATGCTGGAAAAGTAGTGTTGTTTTGATCTGATTATTGGGTGGAAAATGCTGCTTTTCTCCATAGGGAGGGAAAAACTCATACAAATTAGTTTCCGCTTAAGGGCCGAAATGAACTTTAAAAATAGAACTACTGTCAGCTGTGAAGAGTTTTATGTGATAAATAGGCTTTTTGTAAAAAATAAAAACTAATTAAAAAAAATTTTGCGGCCATGTTAGTTTCTAAACAGCCAGTGTGAACGTAGCGCAAATTTCTTTGAGTGGAATGTGAGTTCCATATTTAAAATTTCAAAAGTCGACACAAATTGGAGGGTACCAATCTATTATAGTATCTGTGACGGCATTCAAAAAAATAGGTAATAATCTTCTATGCTAAAATATTATGTAAAATATTACATTAAAAATGAGTTTTTATTTTACTCATATTCGAAATGAAAAGTAGTGTTCAACACGGGTAGAAGAATCCATTTCTACTCGGACTATAGTCTAAATACCTCGGGAATTCATTCTTCCTACCCTCGTCCAACAATCCAATATTACTTTTTATTGTTAGGACAACGACAATTCAAAATGGGATATTAAAAGTATAGAATCAAGTGCAGCAATTTCGGAAATAGCATTCTGAGAGAAAAAAAAACACGCGATTACGCGTTTAATTTCAACTTTTAAAATTAACGATTAAGTTTTTACTACTTGATTGAATGTTGAATTTTTTTTCATCACCAACTTTTAGTTCATTTTTTTGAGGACATAGCTTTGGAACAGGAAAGACTATACTTATAAAAATGCTAAAGCACAAATACTACCTGTATCCATTTATCGCAAATTTTACTTCGGTACATATTAAAATTTTAAATAGTAAATTATTTAAAGAACTTACTGGAATTAGCAGGCCGAACACGTTGTTGGTGAGGAGTTCTTTTAACACTTCTGAATTAATATAAACTTTGTTCAGGAGATCCGATCAGCACCGTATTCGGGAACGCAATGGCTCCCCGCCGCTAGCGTGCGACGTGAAGCCACTTTCAAACCCCACTCGATTTCCTTTTTCTTTTTTAAAACTACCCTCCAATATTTTGAGTATGTTTTTGCTCGTCAATTTAATGTGTAGATACCCACAATCAATAATTCTTCAATGACATGGTGGCTGATGCAACTATCATTATGAATTTACCTACTTTCAGCCTAGCGCAAGTAGGAACTTTGAAATTTTTGTTCGCATTTAGCCCCGTTTTAATGGCGGACATATTTTTGTCTCACTCTTTAATACTACTTACTCTTTCTTTGCTGTCAATGTCAAACTGAAAACATAACAAATATGGCGGAACGCGGCACATATTAGAACGTTTTCTAGTTAAAATTTTTGTGTTTTAAGTTTGTTCAATATCTAGCTGTGTGTATCTTGTTGTACAGTGTTTAGTGATTTTCTTTTAATATTGGCATTGATCGGATGGTGTCGAACTTGTGCCATTTGTAAAATAAGATGCAGCCGGTCAAAGGGTACCAAAAGAAAGTTTATGGGTAAATTTCCTAGGGATGAAGACCGGTAAGTATTTCTGGCTACAGTTTTTGTCATCTTGCACAAGAGCAAGATCATAAATAATGTTAAATAACGTAATTAATATACTATGAGAAAAATACTCAGATGTTTCAATGTCATAGTGATGTGCCATACACATATTCAATATCGATAAAAAAATATCTGATAAGTACCTTGGTCAGAATTACTACTCAGTGTATGACGGGTGAATTGCTGTAAGCCATAACAATGTTTCAACGATGCACTATTAGTGGCTGCATTGAATGTTGTTTTTTTTTTTTAGATGCAGACAATGGGTGAAAATTGTGGAAGATCTTATATCGTATATCCCCATCGAAAAACTCCACCAACATAAATATGTTTGTAGAGATCATTTCCGGCCGAAAGATTTTTACAACTATTTTAAAAGGAAGCCGATTAAAGAAATGGTGAGTTGTGTTATAAACTTATAATGTAACACTTACTACATTTCATGAATAATTATGTACGTTATCAACCCTTATATGTCCCCACTGCTGGGGCACGGGTCTCTTCCTACATCGCAGGAAGGTTAGGCCATACTCCACCACGGGGGCCAAGTCCGGGTTGGTGGAGGATTGTAAGACAGTGGCGGGCCTTACTGTCAGAAGTTATCAAGCCGCCCATAAGGCCTCTGACATGGCTTAACGACTGCCATTATATGACAGCCGGCACCAACAATTATGTAATAAAACACAAAATACGCCTTGCTTTACGTCGAACATTTGAATATATTTTGCTCCGTCATTTAGAACGCAATATTATTATTACGTCTTAATACGTAAATGACATACTTTGATAAACATTTTTTTACAGGGCTGTATCTTCTCTACTTATAAATGCGCCTCCTCTTCCTGATTACTTACTAGCTGAGTTTCCTTACCACGTAGCCACGTCGCATCACTTGAAACTGGTTAGTGATTGGAATTACTAAAATATTTTTTTTACTAATTTTTAACTTAAAATATTTTTTTATAAAAATGTATTTGATAGTTACATAGTCAATTATGCAGTTATGTGGTAAACAGGAACAAACTATTTTTTTTTCGGACTATTCTTGCAATTGTTTATTTTCAAACATTGAAACAATGTTTCTGTATAAAATGGATTGTAACAGGGCACTGTTAAAAGATATATTACAGGTGGTTGTTCTTTTTCTCTACGACTAGGTAATACTCGTACTTGTTATGATGTAACCTGTTGAAAACTGACTCTAGTCGCATAGTGCAAAAATCCTCCACACAAATCGGGCTTAAATTGTGACATCAAAATTTGAATAAAATAAAACCCACAACCATAATTACTTTTAGAAACATCGCCGCCAATTGTACGTACTCTGTATCTTTACATGTTTTGAATCATATGAGCTGTGCAGTAATAATTTCCTAAGTAACGTAAGCGTCGATATTAACCCTTGTATGCCTCCATTGCTAGGGCGCGGGTCTCTTCCTGCATCGCAGGAAGATTAGTCCATGCTCCACCACGAGGGCCAAGTTCGGGATGGTAGAGGATTGTAAGACAGTAGCGGCCCTTACTGTCAGAAGTTATCAAACCGCCCATAAGGCCTCTGACATGGCTTAATGACTGCCATAATATGACAGCCGGCATAAACGGCTTATCGTTAGCATAGGAAAGGGAAATGAAATTACTTTTTAAATGAAAGTACTGATTTTATTGTTAGCTATCGATAATACTATATTATTTCCCGTCTGAGCGAGAGGAAGCTTTACTCTGTTCAACATCAATTTCATCAAGTTTTCGTCAGCGCTACACATTATTAAGGGCCGTTTTCTCCATTTGCTGCGCAAAACTGGATTTCATAATCCGGATCATGCTTGAACGAAGTTTAAAAAATAGATTTATGACCATCCGATATCTCCCGTAACATTTTGATCTGGTTCACGAAGTCTAGTTCTTGTTACAGATTATTGTGCGTTCACATTAACGTGACGCGTGAGAGAATTGGTAACACTGAGATATTTACTATTACCATGTTAAATAAGAAATCAGTCCCATTACTTGGGGAAAATAAAAGGATTGAGGGCTTGTTTAACCATCTTCCGATTAGTTCCAAAAGCTAATTCACATGTTATGTCCTTGTTACCAATTCTCTCACGCGTCAAGTTAATGTGAACGCACTGTAGACAAAAAACGCTAAGATTTGAGGGTGGTAACACTTTTTTATTTTTTTATTTTGAAACACACCTGTCAAAAATGTCGAGAATTCTGTGATATTTCCGGTTATTCTGTGTAATTTCAAAACCTTTTTATTTTGAAATAAATTTTGAACGGCTCTCATAAAAGATGATGTTAAAACGAAAAAGAGGTCCAACATTCGCCAATAGTGTCTCTCCTCTCGCGAACCCACTTCAGACGACGAACCACAAATTCATCTTCATCAAAGAATGATAACTCCAGAGCTCTTCTCATAATGAAAATTAACCTTTATTTCGATTTTAAAAACCAATATTTGGTAAAGTAAAACCTTTGACGTCTTTTCGCAGCTGATATCTGACATTTGTCTGACTGTTAATCTGGTTTTAGAAGCTAATCGTCCAATATCGGCCGTTCAGAGACTTTAGTTTAAACTTTGGTTTACGATGTTGGAGAAATCCAATTTGTTATTATAATCTCTTTGTTATTATAATCTCGATTAGGGGTCCAAAACCGGATTTAGCTTGCCGTAATCTAGATTTGGTTCTGGATTTAAATAAATAACTATTTACCTACCTAGTATCTATGAAAATTAAACGAGGATCCTCTGATTGAGAGTTACCTTATTCATCTTGGTCACTGTTAATCAGCGGTCTACCCCTTCACTATTATCCTGTCACTGAATCACCACCCCGGGAGCAACATTCAATACCAAGATGGTTCTTGCAGCGTCTGACATAAGTGCGATTATTCAATGAAAGGCTTAAAGGGAAAAGCCTTAATGTTGCCGACCTGTAGTATCGTTATTGTAGCAAACCCAATTGTTCTGACAACTCTGGATCATTCATCATTTGAGCCCATTCGAAGAGGAATAAGAAAATACATATATAAATGACGGAATGAACGAGGTAGGTAAATATTTTGTTATAATCATCTCGTTCGTTGACTCAGGGCCGCTTGGGTAGTTCCCAATTTCGTTGATAGTATTTTGTGCTGAAAACCAGGTTGAAATTGGGTGTACTGCAATAGGATTTTAACGTCAGTCGGACTCGCTATGCCCTTACAGGGCCCTCGTTGTGAATTGGAATTTAATATCAAACTATTTATTGTACCATAATATGACGCAAATATATTTGTGTTAGTTATTTAAAACAAATGGTTTTATAAAACCCTATTAGCACGGGTTAGTGCATTAAAAAAAAAAGAATGTAATCAATTGGTTTTCTGTTTAAGAATTCTAGCGCGAGCTCGACCCACACTATACATTTAAGTAGGTACATAAACTGGAGAACGTATACCAGAAGGGATACGGGAGTGAATTTGTCACCAGCCATGATCCAACCAAACCAGGGCAGATACATGGCCGGGTCACGTGGGGTGTTTTTTCATACCATTAATCGTACACAGATCATTACGATGAAAAGATCAAGGATGATTCGATTCCTCAAATACATTTCTAATGGGCAGGTAATTAAATATTATGTGGTTCGTGTTCCCCTTTACCATAGATAACTTAAACTGTTTCTGAAAAACATTGTAAGGAATCTTGTTTTTATAAATATATTATATTAAAATGTCCTGTCACAGTAAGTTTTATCAATTTCCTTCGAAACCACCTGATTTTATGAAATTGTTTGGGAGTTTGGTAGGTGGTAGAATAATTAAATTGGCAAAACAACGTTTGGTAATAACACTGTGAAATCGTTTATTCGTTTTAAGATGTATCAATGGTTCGTGAAAAGTATCAATAGACAAAAAATTATATACTTTTACATATGTGAAGTGGTCTACTTATTGGTGCTAAATACGGTTTTAAAATTGTGCTTTACTTTATCACACGCTGTACAGTATAAAAACATTAGTTTGGAGTGCTACATGAATAAGTTTATAAGAACCCAACTTGCACTAAAGCAGGAGGTAATTAGTACGTAGGTATCCTTCTGTGGTAATTCGTTTATGGCACAATTTGAATAATCCACCTGCTCCATGCAATTTGCAGGGAAATGCGACATAAATGAATTGCGGCTTTAAACTTAATTAATTAGGCAAAATTAATTAATCATAGATCATCCTTTATTATTTATGTACTGACAAGCACCAACAGAATTCATAATATAGCTTTTACAGTTAAATTTTGTAAAACACTACAAGAATACATATTGTGTAGTAGGTACGAGTATAAGTATATATAGTTTGTACATATTATGTATAATCTACTTTTATAATCTCGCCAAGGTAAAATAAATTAATACACGTAAATTAAGTACGCCCAAATTTCACATCTCCTCTCGTATCATATGTATCTAGTATGTAAACACGAATGTTGCTACCCCCATGCATTCGGAAATGTTTAGTTTCACTTTTTTGATCTCAAATATTTCAGAATCATCCACAAAATGATTAGGGCTATGCTTAAATTCTGCTTGCCTAGGATTAGGTCACGATCACCAAGTCTGGCTAGACAGATGAGTGATTACAGGCCCAAATATTGTTGGATTACTTAATATTAGGCAATTTTTAACCGCCTACATGACTAACTGCCGCTGGTGTGTTTTTGGAGCTCTCAAGCTCTGTAATTAATTTGTATGTGTCGAATTTTGTGAACAATGACCAAGAATGTATTACGTCAATCTGACACGTAACCTAGAAAAATCTTTAATTAATAACCACAGTTCCTGCTGTGCTCCTTGCGGGTCGACTGGCGCAATAAGGAATTATTAAATTAGATAAACATTATTTTAATCTTACTTTATCTTGTCCTTTCTCACTGTCTCTCTCAGTTTTTCTTGCTCTATACACATTTATCTCTGGCCTATACTTTTATTCATCTTTTTTCCACCATAGATGTGCCTTAAATTAATTAATTCTTTTGAAGGCAATTTAATACATATCTTGGTGCTTCTGCTTTTTTTCTTCGTGGCATTATACTTCGCTATACAACAATTTCGCACCTTAAGGCTCTACTTACCATACTCTGTTCAAATTGTAAACATGTGAGTACTGCAGCAGAGACGGAAATTTGCATGGCTTTGTTTTCAATTTACCACAGCGCTGGGTTGCAGTGTGGGACTGCAATTGTTGACTAGTTTTGCTTCAAATCATTTTTTTAAGAAGATATGCGAGAGAGGTGGGTGCCACAAGGTGGTCGTCGCAGGAGAGGTAGGCCAAGAAAACGTTGGCGAGACGATCTCGACCGACACATGCCGGAGTGGTCTGAGGTGGCACAAGACAGAAACATCTGGTCTGAGTTGGGGGAGGCCTTTGCCCAGCAGTGGGACACAAACGAGGCTACGTAAAAAAAAAATGCGAGAGAAATAACGTTTGTTATTATTTCACAGCATAAAAAAAATCATTTATTTATTATTTTTATTCTTTATTGCACTAATTACATGAGTGAATGTACAAGGGCGTGCTTAATACAATATGCAAACTCTTTCAGCAAACTTTTGATGTTGAAGAGACTGGCAAAGGGTAAGAAAAAAGGTGAAATACAATAATAAACTTAGAGAAACACAAGGAGTTACGTTAACTTACACCTACAGGAGAGCTGGGGAGGGGAGGAAATAATAGAAATAAAATAATTTTATTGCCACAATAGGTGAGCAAATACTTTGTCTATACTCTTTTTTTTTAATACGTAATACAGAGAATATTGTAAAGAGGTTCGAAATTTCACTGATGCCGGTGAGTCACCCCTTAGCTCAGTTGGAAAGAGCGCTGGAACGGATAGCCAGAGGTCGCGGGTTCGAATCCCGGCATGGGTGGAATTTTTAGCCTCTAAATAGGTTTTTAAATATACTTGTCGCTTTTTTCGTGACGAGTGGCAAGGCAAAATTATCAACTACGATAAGAACGGCATTACTGTTCGAGTAGGTAAGTAGGGACACAAAAAAGACAAAAAGTAAAGTAAAGCCAAAAAGTATTTTATTGCTAAAAGTGGCAATAATATAGATAGTGAGATATTATTCATCGGAATTATACTGAAAATCTTTTCCCGTTCAATCCCGGTTGTTTGAGGTTTCACGGGACAACATTCAGCCAATAATATCACGTCTCATTTAGTGCAAGTTTCTCGCAACTTATTTGCAATCACTGCAACTTTACTGTTTGAGTTTACTGTGTGCTGCTGGAAATGTTTACAGCCGCTTCAAATTAACTTTTGAACTACAGACCACGAGCTAAAGAACAGATAGACGGTCTTGGTTCAGATTAATTATTATATTTCGTTAAACCTTGAAGGTTACATTAAAAATTTATTGTATATTTGTAAACATTATATACATGTTTGTTTTTCCTGATGTACAATAAAAATATCCTCAACTTATCATATCTGGGGCATATTACGGCACTGGGTATTTATTAAAATGCGATTCTGGGTATTTATTAAAGCTCTCCTAAAAGGGAATTATTGAACATTGTGGTTTCATTATTTTCTTGTAAAATCTCCACCATAAGCTATTTCAATCTGGGTTTTTCGAATGTATAGGAATCGTTTTTTTTATAAATTACACCGGAAGAGTGTAAAAGAGGGTCTATTTTTTTCGCTACCACGCAGATCCCTCTACTAAAGACAAGTTGGTCTGTCTGAAATGGAATATTTCTCATGTTTCAGATTTTTTTCACATTTCCAATTTTTTTGTTGTAGACACCCACATAATATCACTTAAGAGGCTTCTCAACGGGCCTTATTTTACTGCAATATGTGGCCGACAACAATTAGTATCTTTCTCTAACATGTGAGAAGAAGAGGGACACCAATAGTTGCCGGCCACATATTGCAGTGAAAATATGGCCTGTTTAGAAGCCCCTTTAGTATAACACCACAGACGTTATGGTAGCAATGAGCTGCTCTTTAGAATTGAATTTCTGTTTACGTCCTTTTCAGTTCAGAGTTGTTCGTTGCACCAAGCTGTCTCTTTAAAGCCGAGGATCATTATAACATGAGACTCCGCGTGGCGTATTGCGAGGATAGAGCGGGAAATTAACTAAAACTCTGTATGACCACCTCGGGTTTGCTAGACTGCTTGTAAATACACTAACGCCAAGCACTACTTTATTTACATTCACACGACTTCCCATGTTTTTTTTTATCATAATCATATGGGTAATTAGAGTAAAAAATATACAATTTTACTAAGTGTAGCACCACAGGCGTAGTTCATAGCTATAAACTGCTCTTTAGAATTGAATTTCTGTTTACGTCCTTAGCAGTTAAGACTTATTCATTGCAGCAACAAGTAGTCTCTTAAAAGCCGAGGATCATTATGATGAGTGACTCCGCGAGGCACATAGTAGGCATAGAGCGGGAAATTAACTAAAACTTTGTATGACCGCCGCGGGTTTAATAGACTGCTCATAAACAAAGTAATTAAGAGCTTCATGCTGTCACACTGACACCATCACATTTCAACTTACCTGTTTTTTTTTTCTTAGTAGCACCAACATAATATCGCTTAGTATAACACTACAGAGGTTCGTGGGAAGTAATTGCTCTTTAAAATTTAATTTTTTTCACTTTGGAGTTGTTCGTTGCAGTAACAACTTATCTCTTTAAAGCCTAGAATCATTATGATATGAGACTACGCAACGCATACTGCGGGGGAGAGCGGAAAATTAACTGAAACTTTTTATGACCATCGCGGGTCTGCTTGGCTGCTCGTAAACAAAGTGGTTAAAGGGATCCACTATAGCGCTGCGCCACCAATGGGAAAAAAAAAAATTTTTATTAGGTACATATTATTTTTATGAACAGTAAGACTAAGACCTCGACTGAGAGTCTAGGTTCACGGACTTCAACCTAGATAGCATGTTTCTCAAAAACGGGCAGTTTCGGCGTTAATGCTATCTAGTTTTTTTTTCTATCAAGGCTTTTTGCCCTAGGTAAGGTTGTCAGGAATAAATTGCTTTTAACAATAAGGCCGCCAATTGTACTTTGTATCTTGTATATTATTTTCACATTTTTTATAATATGTGCTCAGGTGTACAATAAAGAATATTCTTATCTTAATGTGTCCTAAGGATCACTATTAACATGATCTTCTTAGCGAACCAGCGTGGTGAAAGGATTTGCCAATCAGCGTTAGGGACTCGATGATTAATTCCCAGGGTGCGCCAGACGTACAGGCTCATTGTATACGTCGGGGAGGCTCCTTTCATGCACCCCGTTTCATTAACATAATTGATAGATTATACTGGCACTTTTTGGAAAAACGATCTGAAAAAAAAATCATTTTTCCATTGCTGTCACTGCGTGAAATGGTCGGCTTCTTTGTAACGCGGCAGCGCGATACAATAACCGGCCGGAGCGGAATCTTCCATGACGTCACCACGCCTAGCAACAGGGCGCACGCAGCAAGCGCGTGCACACCGATGGTCGTCGTGGAGGGGGAAGCGCCCGAGCGTATATAAACCGCCACGAGAGCCAGTCAAGACGGACTTTGCGTCGGGCTCCAACGCACACTGGAGGTCGGTCACGCTCGTATGCGGATTCGATCCCGGGTTGGAGTTCTACCCAATTTCCCCTGTCGCCGGCGTGGCCGTGTTCCGGGCCACTCGTGGTCGGTGCTGTCCCCAAGTATCGACCCGAGGTCCCGCGCACGACCACCACCACCGGGGCAGCTCGCCCAGAGCCGGGCGCGGCATCAGCGCTGCTACCCAGGGTTTAGCAAGCGTGCAATAGATAGTGGCCCGCGAGGCCCCAGTTCTTTGGCATAAAGCCGTTAGGTGTAAGTGCACGAATAGGTTAGTTTCAGTAGTATAAGTGTGGAATATCTCTGGTCCCTATAATAAACGGAGGTCATGTCTGTTGCAACTAACCCCGGAGTTTAATTTCCCACCCCCTCAGGGACCCTTAACACGCACCCCCATTAGGAGTAAGGCCTTAGGGGCAGTGAAGTAGCTGGCGCCGAAAGCGCCACGTTACAATTGGCGCCCAACTAAATAACTCACACACCCCAGGGGAAAGGAATATTAACACTAAAGTTAAGTCTAAATTAACAGGGAGGGCGTCGATTCGCTCGAATGCGTTTCCGACGCCGAGGTGTTGGAATAACACAATAGAATAAGACAAATTAACAGGGAGGGCGTCGATTCGCTCGAATGCGTTTCCGACGTCGAGGTGTTGGAATAACACAATAGAATAAGACAAATTAACAGGGAGGGCGTCGATTCGCTCGAATGCGTTTCCGACGCCGAGGTGTTGGAATAACACAATAGAATAAGACAAATTAACAGGGAGGGCGTCGATTCGCTCGAATGCGTTTCCGACGTTGAGGTGCTGGAATAACATAATAAAATAAGACAAATTAACAGGGAGGGCGTCGATTCGCTCGGATGCGTTTCCGACGCCAAGGTGCTCGGTGTAACACAATAGTATAAGAATAACTAATACGGAGGGCGTCGATTCGCACGGATGCGTTTACGACGCCAGGGCACTAATTAGAACAAACTAGAATAATAATAAAAATAACCCTCTTTGTTGATTTGCTCAGATGCGTTTCAGATAATACAAACAGAAGTAGGTAAGAAGAAGTAGGTAATTCGCGAGCGCGGGCGGTTAAGGTTTCCGTGGCCGCGCGACCTGGACGTTTAAGTGGTTAGATAGATAGATAGAGAACATTTTATTTCTAACAGCATGAATATATTTCCACATTGTTCCATGAAAATGTACAAAAAATCGCAACAAACCCGTACAAGCTTGCAGCCCAATTTATCTGCGCGGAGTACAATTATTTCTACAGCGTATATTAGCGCTCTTTTAAACCCTGAAGCAATGAGAAAATGTGCAAAAATAACTTACATTTTGAGACAGTATATTTCGCTATGAAAAGAGGTGAAACAGAGCTCGACCGAGCTCAAGTCTTAACATAGAATATATAAATGGTTTTAAGCTTCTATGAAACTGTTTAAGCCATTTCAAACTCTACATTTTTTTAGGATCCCGTCCGCCCACAACATAATGTCTGTCTGGGTGAACTATAAAGAGCTATATCCCTTGAACTATAAAAGGTAGCTAGTTAAAGGAATATTTTTACTGCGGCAGCTTGCCAATTGAATAATGTAATTTAAAATACAAAAGTAAAAACGAAGCAATTATAATGTTGTATATTTGTACATGTACTTCCGTCTTCAATGTATTAGTCCAGTCCATCAAAACACTGTCTGGAATACATCAATTTTAGTGATCAAGTCGCCGTCTGTACTCTTAGGTTAAGAATTATGAATAAATGAATGAATTCTTTGTTACTCTAAAACAAATTTGTACAAACACTACACTAGGAAAACATTGTGAGGAAACCTGAGTGTCTGGGGTGCTCAAATTCCTCCGCGCTTGAAATTGTCAATCAGCGTTTGTAATTAAGCCAATCCTCTCTTTCAGAGAGAAGGCGTGTGCCTTGTAGTGGGACGTTTATAGGATACGGAAAAGAAAAAAATATCAAAACCATAATTATTTCTCAATCATGGTGAAAACATGGCCTTAAAAACGGTGTACAAATTCACACTGTATAATGTCCAATCTGAAACCTTCATCTACGTCATCATCGACATGTAAACACGCTTCGTCCCTTAATGCGTCACGTCGCCGAAAAAGAATACCAATATTGCTTTATTGCCGAAATACTGAACAAGCAACATGGATATCAGTCGGATATTTGGAATCGATTCCAAAGCAATCAATCATACTCCGCTGACCTCACGACCGTATTTAGCATTAACAAAAAAGCGGTAGATTAAAGCCTGACGGAAACCAGTGGCTGATTAAAGAAATTAGAGGCAAGGTAGTGATTTCTGAGAGATGAACATCATTTTTATCCGATAACGGTAGAATGTGACATTAGATTAGAGAGAGTAAGAATCCCGGCATGTACCGGAAACATTTTTTGCTAATTTATGTTTAGTTCCGAAGTTATAAGTCTTTAACGACGAAGGAAAACATCGTGAGGAAACCAGAATATCTGTGGTCTAAGTGTCCCTATGTAACATTAACAAAAAAGTGGTAGATTAGAAAGCATTCACAGGGACTACTGACTGATTAAATTAATTGGAGGCAAGTTGCCAATTAGCGGTGGGAACGCGTGGTTATTAAGCCTATAATCTCTTAGAAAGAGGATTGGGATTTTAACAGTCATGTGTATGTTCGTATGTATGTATTTAAACGGATGTTCCATCGCACCGCCGAAACGAACTATCCAATTTTAAAGTGTAAGGTGTCTTGAAAGGTTTAATGTATTTCTGGTGCACGATAGTGTAATTTATTTATTAGCAGTCAAGCTTAGTTTTTTTTAACTGAAACTTCGAGACAAAAATACGTCCTGGCTGGAAAAAGTGAAAATCCATACAAACACTAATAGTATTAAAAAGTCGAACCATTTTTCGCTCGAAACAAAAGTGAATCGTGCGTGACTGCGCATTGCGATAAAAAAGATGGAAATATAAAATTGTTTGCCGAATACCTTATTCATACGCACAAAGCGATCCAAAACTCGCGTTTCCACCGGCCAAATTGCGTTAAAAGCTTTCCTTCTTATCCCAATCCCGATAAGGCGGAAAATGCCCAGCTGGTTGGCGCGTGTGTCGTCAGCCCACGAGTCAATATTGACAACGGTATGTAAACGAATTTGGACTTTCAGTCCAGGTCGTCGGATAAAAGAGACGCGAATTGAGGCTACACTCGTTTGTATATTTACCAACGGCTAAATGGGCCTTGACACGCTCTGTACGATTCCCGACAAATAACTTGTACTAAATTACTTTGATCTAGTGGCAATGACGGGGCACGTGGGAAGTAACTTATGGCCGATTTTTTAATTGAGAATTTCACTAAGTATGAATATATAAATGAGCGCTTCCATCCTTCGCAAGGTACGTTATGTCGATGGTACCGGCTGTCATGTAATGGCAGTTGTTAGGGCATGTCAGAGGCCTTATGGGCTTAATAACTTCTGACAGTAAGGCCCGCCACTCTCTTAGAATCCTCCAGAAACCAGGATTTGGCCCCCGTGGTGGAGTAGGGCCTAAATTTCCTGCGGTACAGGAAGAGACCCATTTCCCCAGCAGTGGGGACATATTCGTACAAGGGTTGATATCAAATATGTTGTTTTTTATTATTACAGCATTTTAATTTTTAGCATATGTTTTTATTTTAAAAAAATCTTGACTTTTTTAAAGTCTTCTATGTTATAAAAGTAATGCTATTTAAATTTAGGTTAGACACAAGTTCCCCATTGTGTGAGCGAGATAACATAAGAGACGTAACAGCAGCCTTAAACATTGATGAAGATCCGAGTTTCCACAGTCTTGTCGCTGCTGAAATCGCACCGACTTTTCCTTAAGGAAGGATTACTTCTAGGTGATACTCCAATACAATTTGGATCTTATGCTTCTGTAAATGAGCTTATTTTCTTTCGCTCATGAATGTCTGTCAGCTGTACCTAATCTCTAGATTAGTCGTATAAGATAAATGCCGATAAAATATGATGGCAGCTAACTCAGACGCTACCTGCTACCTGCTGGAGTTTGGCTCGGAAAGAACTGCCTATTATTTTTTGGCAGGGTTCCCTAATGCTGAAAAATCTAATTTAATGGAAATTGTCCTAAAATAATAAGGTTCTGTTTTTGTTTGACAAAATAGCTGAATTTGAGAACTTCAGGTGGGTATTCCAAATATTAAAATATGGGCTGCTTTATTTATTTTAAAGCGAAAAAAGTCAAACCAGTCTACGAAACCGGATGTACCCGCTACAAACTGTGTTGCTGTGTGCTGTAGGTAATGTGGCACATGGTAAACATGAAAATATACTGACTGATGCTATATTTTGTACAAATCAACTACGGCGGTCTCCGGTGGGAATCGCACTCTCAACCTCTGTTTAAGTGGATAAGCGGTTAAACAACTAGACCAAGAGGCAGTCGTTGACATGTGTTGCAAAACATATTTCATTTGCATCGACTTAGATCCGCTGAATGCAATTTACTGAACATATGGGTAACACTGTCGGGTGCAGCTTTTCATTTCCAGATAATTGATGCCCTTTTCCTCTGTTTGTAGACAAAACAACGTTCTAAATGAGTCTACTGATAACATTAAACGTTCTAACTCTACAGAACTAATGTTCATTGATGTTAAATGGAAAAACCGATAATACGCATGATAGGTAATGGTCCTAGCAATCGATAAAGCTTCGATGTCCGGTCATCCGAGTGCTACAGCGTAACTAATACAGTCAACACTATTATAAAACTTTAACCGAAGTGATCGTGTACATTGAGGACAATTTACAAGGAAAATGACAAGTGCGAGTCTGACTCGCGCACCCACTTCTTTACGAATTTGTAGAGAGCTACTTACACGCTAGGAATCGAATTACGACGTTTTTTATTTATTTATTTATTTATATTTCTACTTTCTTTCTTTCTTTCTTTCTTTCTTTCTTTCTTTCTTTCTTTCTTTCTTTCTTTCTTTCTTTCTTTCTTTCTTTCTTTATTTTCTTTCTATTTAGGAAACTTGCAGCTTAAACCAAAATGGATAAAACTATAAGCTAAAAATAAGTTTCCGCAAATGGTAGCTAGTAACAAATATGTGCAAGTTAATACAAGATGAGTTTAAACTACACTACAGCACCAAAGACGCATCCTTGAGGGCTCATAAATTGAAAAAGGAAAATTCACCACTGCCTTAACTCGATATATTCGAGGATTGTTATTCCCTGAATATATTCTTGTGCATGCGTCCGAAAGGGTACGAAAATTATATTTTACGATTCTTTAGCTTACTGTGGTTATGTATATAGATCTTCTTCTTCTTCAGGCTATATTAGTCCACTGGTGGACACAGCCCTCCCCTTATGAGCGCCATAGCGCAAGGTTGTGCCATCATTTGGGGGGTAATGCTCATAATCCCCATAAATAATAAATAGATCAATGTCCGAAATATCACTCAAGGAGTTGAATAGATCGCTCGTGCAAAGAAGCTGTTTTGTCTGTAGTTTTTTCCGAGCTTTTCCCGAATATCAAAGACATTCTTTATATTATTTAATGCAAATGTATAGTTTTCACATTTTTCCTGTAACTATTTCAAGTACCTATAAAACGACGTTAATTGCCTAATTTAATAGTTCTAGGTAAATAGTAGGTAACCAATGAATTTTAATTGCCGTTACTTTTTTGCATTAACTTAAAATTTTGCAATAATTTGTATCAGCTGTCTTTAAAAACAAAGTTAAGGAGTTTTATCTGTCCCTGCAAGTTTAGTATTCGTGCATTGTCCTTTTCCTTTTGTCTTTTCCGTATGTCTCCATATAGGTACACAATATTGTATTTATTTCCTCATCGCGTAGATTGTTATTATAACGATTTTATGTAAGTTTATCATAACTATGTGTGTAACTGTTTATGTAGATGTATTGTTATTTATATAAGTAGTGTATTAAAATATTCATATTTGCACCGACTACCCGTCTCTAATTTCCTTCAGCAACTTTCCGTCGCAAGGTTGTCTGGAAGAAAGTGCTTTTAGCAATAAGGCCGCCAATTGTACTTTGTATCTTTACATGTTTTATAATATGTGCTCTGGTGTACAATAAAGAATATTCTTATCTTATCTTTGGTTTTTGACTGGGACTGAAGACGTGAGTATACCGTTTTAAATTAAATTCGATACCTCCACGCGTTTCCAAGATAAAGGGTATTGTCGGGCGGACGGTTGGACAGACTACAAAGTGATACTTTGAGGGTTCCGTATTTTTTTTGAGGGACGGAACCCTACAATGGCGCCGGTACTGCGTAACACTGCGCTCTTTGAACAAAAAAAAATACGCTTAAATTATTATTATTCTTTATCTACTGATGTGGGGGCCTCTCAGGTCTCAAGAAAACTAAATTTGTGATTTACTCCCTTCCTCCGCGCACGATAAACGCGTAGCTTCTAGTACCTTCGAGTTTAGTTGCGCCAAGGCGGTCAACAGCAGTGCACGTGTTTGCGCGCGCAATTTCGGTAAGTAAATTCATTTTGAAATTTCTCGTAAGCCTCTTAGACCCCACCTCAGTATTTATGTAACTTTTTTTTTGCAGTACTTTGAAAACTTTTATAATATGGAGCCCAGAACGTCGTCCGGGAGAAAACGGTCTCTCGGTAATAATAATAACGAACATGTAGCTAAAAATAGAAGGACCGTAGTGCCAGGGAACACCGATTTTGAGACAGCCGTGATGTCGTAAATAGATTGTGAAGACTCTAGCGGTTCGGAGGGCGAAGATATTGATAACACCTTTATACCGAAGCTTCACGAGCATGAGTCAGATATGCACAGTGCGTCGGAACCCGAAGAACAGGTTGACAATGTTCCGGAAGAACAGACACCGTGACCTACGTTTGAGTTTGGCACATGTGCTGGGAAAGGATACGCCTGCACCTGACCGCCAAGAAGTTGACGACGAACAATCTAAAAAAAGAAGAAGGTGCCACACATGTCCTTCGAAGCTTCAAAGAAAATCTACACACACATGTTATGCATGCAAAAGACATGTATGCCTTCAATGTGCAAAGCAAGTTTGCCCAGTGTGCAATTCACAATAATTTGTAGACTGTTATTTTTTATTCCTACTATAGTATTATAATTTCTTATGTGTCATTTACTAGAAAGACTATTTAAAATTAAGATTATAAGTTAATTTGTTGATTTTTTAAATATTTTTTATTGATACTTTGTGATATAAGACCTCTTGTGATTTTTGTCAAAAAATGCTAAGCGTTTTCTAAAGTTTGAAATAATAGTTAATTATAAACAAATACATTATACAAAAATCATTTTATTTTATTTAAATATATCCACTAAAGCTAATTATTAAACACTAAACCCTAAAAAACCTAAAAATTTTTAAATATAAGCATATATATACACGGGACTCTGAGGCCCCCACGTCAGTGTTTACGTGAAATTAAATCCACCTCAGTAGCTAAAGGTTAATATTGACGTTTCATGCTAAACCAACTAGCGTATAACCCGACACAGCCCAAAATTAACGCTTAGGTACTTATAGACGCTTCACGTCAAACCAAAAAGCTTGTGACCCAACAGAGCCCTATCAGACCCATTCCGATCTTTGATGTCAAAAAGAACGAGTTCATGCGGAAGAAACTGCGGGCTAGTTCTCTATAAAATTTAACTGTTTTATTGTACGTTTTGAGTCCAATTCGCATCACAAATAGACGACACGAAAGGAAAATCCTTAATGCCTTACAATTTGGTCGATTTGGTTTACTACTGAATCTGAAACATACGAAAATATGTATCAAGTTGTAACTACATGACAGTAATGTATTGAAATTTATGACGATGACTCAACGGAAATATGGTCCAATCATACCTAATGTAAGTGTCTGATGCTGTTTATGAGATTTAACAATGATTGAAGGATTGTTATCCTTTGAAAGGAAAAGTACAGTCAGCCTTTCATTTAGTGGTAGAGTAACCCGTAACTATTAAGAGAAAAGAAAAGTATTGATGGCAATCTTGGAATCTTGTCATACAGGTAGCAACTAATGTCGGTTTGAGATTTGAGAAAAGATGGCCAGGGCGGAGTTTTTTCTTCCGCTGCTTTTTTCTTCATTACACTATTACCTTACATTTTACATTAAAATTCAGCAAACGGAGTGTGAATTCTTTACGATGATTTTTTTATTTTGATTTGGTTTTCAAATTTATTTTTATTTGATTCTTAACCGGGTAGAGTGCACGTACCTTAAGGTTGATAATATATGTATTGGTATAGTCGAAGAACGGCAGACATTGTTTAAAAAAAAAATTAGCTGTTTATTTCATAGGCAAAAAGTACACAAAAATTTTCTTGTTCTTGAGGCTAAAAATCTGTCATATGAGATTAAAATGCTTCCAGAGGTTGCTCTATATTAAAAAGTAAAGGATGATGGGCGTTTTGGTCCTTATGTCCAATCAAGATGAGTCATATGTCGTTGGATAGCTCTTTTCAAATGAAAAAATAAATTCTATGAAGACGAATCCGTATGAATTGTACATTTTGAAATATGCTCGTCGGAAAGTACCATTTTTTGCTCTAAATAGAAATTAGAAAAATTCATATCTCTGGTTTAACTCAACCGATGCTCATGATTTTTACGAAAATCACATCTATGCATACTCTGTCATAAATCATTAGAGCGAGACAGCGACATTGCGCTCTCTCTCCCACTCACGGTCACGGGTAACGCTGGAATTCGGTTTTGACCCCTCTCGCGCTCCGGGACACGGCGCGGGGGCAGGTATGTTAGGGTGAGGAACGCTTGGCCGCTTGCGCAGGTAGTCAGTCGTTTGCTGATATTGTGTTAAGTGCTACGTTATTACGCTCCTCATTGTTCACATGGACTTTGACCTTGGCATCATTTTGGACTCTGTTACCCGTTTTATTTGTTGACCGTGGCTTTATATTGGACTTGGGTGCTTAACGATTGGATTGTTTCGTTGCAATGGAACGTTACCGTAACTGTGTAATGTGCCGAAGAGGGCTATACCGAGGCAGATATCAAGTACGCGTTCTGTCGGAAGCCTTGACAAGAACACACGTGGAGCTAGTAACATTTATACGAGAAAACGCTGCTCTGGAGGTTTGTACCTATTGCACTTTTTTTTCCACTCGATCCTCACTGAACCTTCGATATAAAAGGAAACCAATTGAAATCATGTGCAACTGCATCCCAGATCTATTCTAGTAGTAAATGAGGTAACGAAGACGTAAAAGTGAAAACCGATTGATAAGTGATTCTGGTCGCTTAAAGAACATTCAAGTGATTCCTTTTTCACTTTTACGTCTTCCACGATGTATTTACCACCAAAACAAGGCCTACACAAAACCACAACCAATTACTGTGGTTGCGGTTTTGTGTGGTTGTGTGTATGCCTTGTTTTCGTACACACAACTACAGAAAACCGCAACCAGATCTCTGAGAAATCTGTGAATCTGTGGCATATATTTGACGATTCGCACACCTTCTGACAGAAAAACAAATCCCTCCCACAAATGACCCCCAATGCGTTATTTTGTTAGGTATTTTTCGGAAACCAAAGTTGTTCTTCTTTTCCTTACATTTTCATATATCATTTTCAGGTCGTGTTTGACAACACCCGAAGAGTATGTTACCGATGCTGGCAAAGAGCCGAAAATGCGACTAGAGGTCATGCAAACCCTCAACCCGAGCCGGAGCCGCAAGAACAAGCAGAACCGCAAGAACAACTACAACCGCAAGAACAACTACAACCGCAATTAGAAGAAATGCTTCATATTCCTGAATATATGAGAGCACCTAATACCGCGACGCATTGTATCTTTCATGGCTGCGCTAATGAAACCCGCCATCGAATTCCAAATATTGTTAAAATCCACGTATTTTCTCAACATAAATTGTATATCCCCGACAGTGCCAGAGTATGTCACGATCACCTTAATGGGAATGATTGGGATGATTTGCCCCAACATTGCAACATTTCCCATGACTTTACGGCTGCCCACTTCAGGGATGTTTGTGACCTAATGCGAAATGCCTTAAACTCACCCAGATTACGTTTTAGCGACCGAGGCATGAATGAAGAAGAAATGCACTTTTGGACTGGACGTACTAATGATGAATTTAATGCCATCTTAGAGCAAAATCCATTATTAAGAAATAGAAGTGCAGATCCCAGAACCACTTTGGGCATTTTACTAACGAAACTACGCACAGGAGAACCCAACGCGAGACTTGCGACGTTGTTTAACATGTCTCGGAGAAAACTCGAACGCCAGTTGGCCATCGCACGAGAGTGTCTTAGCACTGACTACGTTGTGCGACACTTGGGAGTGGATCACATGAATAGAGAAGATATATTGGAGAGAAACTTGAGGATTCCAAAAGCACTGTATGGAAATGAAGACAACAATAAAGCCATTATTATTTGCGATGGTACGTATATTTATATATACAAGAGTTCAAACTTTTTGTTTCAGAGGCAATCCTACAGTTTACACAAGTTCCAAAACTTGTTGAAACCATTTTTAATCGTAACCACTGACGGATACATTATAGATGTTAAAGGACCATACGCTGCAACAAAAACTGATGCGCAGATAATGAGCGACTTAATGACTGACGAGGAAAATCCCCTTCATATATTGCTTCAGCCGAATGACGTATTTATTTTGGACCGCGGGTTCAGGGATAGTCTGCAGCATATAGAAGCATGTGGCTACGAATTTCACGTCCCCCCGACGAAGAACCGGGAAGAGTCGCAGCTCACGACTTCTCAAGCAAATGATTCCCGGCTGGTGACAATGTGCCGATGGGTAGTGGAAGTGGTTAACGGGCGTTTCAAAAGAGATTTCAAGCTGTTGCGCCAAAAATACTTTAATAACACAATGCCTAATATGTTCGGGGATTTTATGATTGCAGCAGCAATTACAAATCACTTCCACAGGCCTATTGTCGATAGCCAACACGCAGAAGCTTTTTTACAAAAAATTGTTGAAAGAAGGCAAACCCCAAACGTGTTATATGATTATGTAGAAGCAAAAAGATTAAACAACAGAAGAGCCAATTTCCAGAGATTGGAAGCAAATGACATTCAAGACTTTCCACGATTGAGGGAACAGGACGTGATTTTGCTGTCATTGGGGACATATCAGTTAAAACTGGCAAAATCATATTGCAGCGAGCACCTCAACAACGGCTTATATCTTATAGAAACTTATAGAGAAGCTGCTTTGGAGGATATCCATGAATATGGGATCCACGAAGATGCGTGGCTGTTGCGTGCACGCATACAGTCCCGACATGTACGATCAAAACAATATTTTTGCTATATATTATTAGACAGAAATAGTAGAAACATATTACAACATTATTGCACATGTTTGACAGGACGCCGCACGATAGGTTCCTGTGCACATATTATATCTATTGTGTGGTATTTAGGATATGCTAGACATGAAGGCTTTACTGAACCAGCACTATTTTTAAATAACATTATCATGGATGAAACACATTAAACGATAAAACTTACTCTGAACTTGTTTTATTTACTTCGATAATAAACAAACAATGATAATATAATAATCAATGCTGATCATTTGTAATTAAAATCGATATGCAATGTCGAAAAAATATCAAAAAGAATTAAAACAACAGAAAAAAAATTAAATAAAAAAAAACTTTTAACGTATGATTACTCAAATTGGACAGAAAATCGGGACTAGCGCTTCAATTATTCTTATTCTACAAAAAAATACCTTTCCAACGACGTATTACTCATTCCGATTGGTGCCAGGACCAGGTTCCATACATTTGTGCCCATCATCCTGTTACAAAGTCAGACAATTTCGAGGAACACTATACATGCAAGTGATTATATTAAATTATATTCTATACATGTAGTAAGGTATTAATATTACTTAGCATGAAAAGTGGGACGCACTACCCTTTTCTGGAATTAGGGGCAGGCAATACGTCTCCCTCGCCCTTATATAGGTACTTATCAGTTAGATATTTTAATTTTAAAATGTTTTATGCAGTGACTTGCAGTGTTGATTTCGATACTAGCACTTTCGAGCCATTTAGTAAAAGTTATGTATAGTAGCGATGACTATGAATAGAGAATTTTATATTTTAGCATACAGAATATAAAAAGCTAATCGCTAATTCGCCGACAGGCAGAGAGCTCTACAAGTGTTCATAACTCCTGCTGAATGGGTATTCTTCTGACAAAAATAATATTATTAATCACGGTTGGATAGAGGCCGAGTACCTACGCCATTAGAGACGTGCCTCGGGCATTTTACAGTTATAGTGGAATATTTGGGTCATATTTTCTCCAAAATGATGTAGGTTGAGAAGCGCTCGTGGCCTAGTCGAATCGAGTCATTGGAATCAATTACTCGAGTTAAGCAACAACAGGCGTGGTCAGGTGATGACCGTCCCGTTACTACCGCTAGTGGCATATTTCCGAGCGTTTCCGAGCTTCGCAAGGCACGTTAAGCCGTGGGGGCCGGCTGTCATGTAATGGGAGTCGTTAAGCCATGTCAGAGGCCTTATGGGTGGCTTGAAAACTTCTGACAGTAAGACCAGCCACTAGTCATACAATCCTCCACCAACCCGGGCTTGGCCCCCGTGGTGGAGTATGGCCTAACCTTCCTGCGATGCAGGAAGAGACCCGTGCCACAGCAGTGGGGGCAAACAAGGGTTGATAACGATAACGATCTAAATTTTAAAATGCACACCTACCCACTTCATATTTTATCGCACACATAACAAATTGGCCTCTGAATCTACATAATGAGATGATTTACACATACAGCGTCCAGTGGCACCTTCAGTAACACTAAATGGGTTAAGGGACCACTCGGATAACAAACACATAAAAGACATAATATATTCACCTAGTTTAAGTTATAACGTAACATATAACATAACATTTACATACAGGTACATACATACATACATAACATTATAACGCGTCCTGTTTAATTAAATTAAAAGATTTAATTGAAAAAATAAACAAATTAATTTAATGACATTTTTATGATGGATTCAGGTATTTTTATTAACCATAGACCGTTTCATAGATACTGACCACTGAGACGTTTTAGAGTTTTAGACTGGAGCATATTTGCGTATGTAGTTCACAGCTGTGTTGCAATAATATCTGCGGAATTCCGCATGTTTAGTATTAATTAATTAATCCCTTCTTGATGTTACGGAACTTTATATTTCTTTTGATTAGTTTAAATATTATTATTGTGTAGTTATCGTAGCAATACCACTCGCCAGCTATGAAGGAAAATATCATATTACACAGTCACAATACAACTGTAATACTTAAGTAAGTATTGACGTTGGTATGGAACAATTACTACAACAATTGATTAACAATAAAACGTACACCATTGTTATTGATTAAATGGAAACAATTGTGTGCTTTGCCCTTATAGAAATAAAGAGCAATTTAAATTTGTTTCTTCTGTAATTATTCGTAATTGAGCTATTGCAATAACTCATCATGAGCGTGCAGTCTGCATGATAAAGACTCTATCTAAGGTACACACGACAAAACATCGCAGTTTTCATCTGGACTCTCTATGCCTTTGTCAGAAAAAAGACGGTGGGTCATTTTTCTTATTCGAAATGGTATAAATTTATTGATTCTGAAAAACGGTTTTCATGTTTTGCATTATGTCAAGAACTCGTTGCACACTACTTGTACTGTCATTCAATGCAACACAAAAGATATATCTCAAGGACCTCTTTTTCACGTCATAAATCCTACTTTATTAACCCCTCCACCATACTCAGGTCTCGCTACCACAATACACTTCTGAAATAGTCTAATTTATCTCATACTAAACCGTTCGTAGCCCCGGCTACTTGAGTGATCTTAAACGATCACGAAGGTAAAGAAACACAGGGCGCATCCAGTGCATGGATGGGTAAACCGTCTATGACTAACGCTAGTGGCGTTTTCCCAAGCGGTTTCGTGCTTCGCAAGGCACTTAAAGCAGTTCCTTCCACCGATAGATGGAAGGAACTGCTGAACTGACGGACGGTAAGGTAACTTTAGAATAAGGTACTATGGGGCTGACATGTCCTCGTAATGTACAAAAGCCCCTAATGAAATAAAGATTTAAAAAAAAAGGTACTCGGGGCTGCAAGTGATGCAAATTACTTCAGCCAGATGTCGCTGCCTGTACGTAATACAGAGAATATTGTAAAGAGGTTCGAAATTTCACTGATGCCGGTGAGTCGCCCAGTAGCTCAGTTGGAAAGAGCGCTGGCACGGATAGCCAGAGGTCGCGGGTTCGAATCCCGGCATGGGTGGAATATTTGGCCTCTAAATAGGTTTTCAAATTGTCCTTGGCACGGGTTAGTGCATTAAAAATAATAATATAAGGTTCCAGTAGTTCAACTGACTTTTCTGCCAATTATAGGGTTTTTTTTCTCCGAAGTCCTTTTATTAGGAAATTTAATAGTTGAGGGTTCCGTGTCACCCTATTAAATTTTAAACGATTTGATCGTTACCTACTTATAATAATAAATTCAGCCGGTTTTCTAAAAATGTATTGGTATTACATACATACCTATACATCTTATTTGAAATCTTGGTTCCCTGTAGTTTGCTCTGTTCTAGCTCTATGTAAATTATTTTTCATACGAAGAATATCACCGTCGTAGCAAATAGCTAATTTCGGATGAGAGTAGAACTAAAAAGAAAAAAGGATTCCCACTAGTGTGACAGTAGAACTGTAGTTGAACTACTGGGAACCCTGATTTTCTACAGATGTCTCACTAGTTCCACTATTTTATTTTCGTGAAAAAGTAGAACTACTGAGAAAAAAAAATCCCACTAGTCCGATAGTAGAACTGACCAGTTGAACTACTGCGAACGAACGGGCTCCCGTGGAGGAGTATGGCCTATACCATCTTCAGGGAAGAGACTCGTGCCCCTCGGTGGGGACATAATGGGTTGATGAGAATGATGATGGTCTCATACTGAAGAAGTAGTTTTTGCGTTTCCCGTCTTATTATTGACACTGTCGTTGTTGGAAGTTGGAAGGGGCGCAGAGGAAAGAAAACGTGTGAACCGTGGAACGTACGGAAGTTTTATTAATGATACCAAATTTTACAGTATCGACTAGCAGCCGACATTTGAATGAACGATTGAATGAGTGAAAGTAAACAGAATGAATAAATCTGAACGAATAAATGGAAGACTGTACTGGGATTTTTTATTATTCCAATAGTTGTATACTTATCCCGTCATTCAAAGCAACGCCATACATACATTCCAAGGACCTCATTTATTAATCCTACTTTCGTGATTTTTCCACCATACTCAAGTTTCGCTACCACACATTTAAAATAGTCTAATATATCTATGTTATAGAAATGGTTTTCAAGTTTTGCATTATTTCAATGACACGTTATGTACTTATCCCGTCATTCAAAGCAACACCGGACGTACCTCTCAAGCACCGCATTTCCACGCTATTAATCTTACTTTCTCGATTCTTCCGCCATAATCAAGTCTCGCCACCGTACTTTGAAATGGTCTAATTTATCTATACAAAAAAAACGTTTTTTTCCAGTTTTGCGCTATTTCAATGACATGTTTACTTATCCTGTCATTCCAAGCAACACCAGACATACATCTCAAGGACCGCATTTCTATGCCGTTAATCTTACTCTAGTCTGAATCTTATCTTACGGTTGTCTAAAATAGATCACTTTTAGCGATAAGGCCGCCGCTTGTCACTTTAGCCTTTTTAGTCAAAAATTACACAGATGTTTTGTTATGTGAAATCTGTGTATTTTTCAATTCTATGGGCCGGAGTCTGAATTGAGAAATTCGCTTAGTGTAAAGTTAAGTAGTGCTGCCTCTTTGCGTTTCTCAGAAATGAGCGTGACATTACGTTACTTAAGTACTTACTTAGTGGAATTCTCAATTGAGAGACCGGCCGTATGTTCAGTAAAGTGTTCTGTAGCTACTGGTAAGATAAGATAAGAATATTCTTTATTTTATCGAAGATAAGAATATTCTTTATTTTAAAAACCTATTTAGAGGCTAAAAATTTCACTCATGCCGCGATTCGAACCCGCGACCTCTGGCTATCCGTGCCAGCGCTCTTTCCAACTGAGCTAATGGGCGACTCACCGGCATCAGTGAAATTTCGAACCTCATTACACTAATCTCCGTGTTACGTACATATTCTTTATTGTATTCTTTAGTGTACACCAGATCACATATTATAAAACATAAAAAGATACAAAGTACGATTGGCGGCCTTATTGCTAAAAGCAATTTCTGCTGGTACTGCCCATGATTGTTTCGCACCGCGGTGACGCTCGTGGGGTAGCACCTGGCACTGACTGAAAATCAGCGCTGAAGGCTAGTCCATCAGCATATTGCTAAGACAGTTGCCATTGCAGTGATACGCCGTGACCATTCGTTTTTCTTCTTGTTTTTAGTTTTTTGTGAATGTCATGTTTAGTAATATGTTTTAAGTTTGTTATGTTACTGTGGCGTGTGCAATGTTTCTATAATAAATGTTTTATTTATTTATTAATACTTTATTGCACCATAAAATCATACAATGCGGCGAACTTAATGCCATAAGCATTTTCTACCAGTCAACCGGTATAACGAAAATTAGTTTTTCTTCTTCTTCTATCTTATTTTCGTGATTTCCCTGCCATCCCCAAGTTTCGCTACCAATTGCGGGTTAGGTGAAGATAGCAGCGCATTATAAGATTGATTGATTGATAAATCATTTAATTACATAAGACACACACACGTATACGAAGTGAAGCCATAGGAATCTAGTTACAAGTCACGGCACAAAGAAATCATAAACAGTAGCATAGGTACATGAAAAGCGAAACACACAGACAACTAGCCATACAAGGTACGGCAATGTACCCGGGCAATGTACTGGACTAAGAGTGAGCAACGTAGGTGTGGGAAACGTAAAAGGGCTCCGACTCAGCATTTGCTATAAGATAGCCATCGTTGAACGTTAACGTTAACTGGCTTGTATAAAGGAGATCGAGGGATGGCTTTAATTAAAGATCGATTTGAATATTCATTACACTGTCTCAATTAACATGGGCGATAATGAAAATTAAATGGATATCTGCGCACGTTCTACTTGGCATACAATTATTAAATTGACAGCGGGCAGCGACCCGTGTCAGTTTCAATTCGTTTATTTAGCAGTCAAAAGATAAGCAAATAAAAAAACATGGAAAATGCAGATACGTATAACAATTTTTTTTCAAGGGTTGTATCTTTTTTATACATAGTTTATACTACAACCCATATAATACTAACTAACCCTGTAAACGTTCTTGTGCCATATTAATTAGCCTAAAACTTATTTTCAGATCTAACAGCGGTACACACAAAACTAGATCAAAATCGCTGGAGCCAGCAAAAATAAAAAAGTTTTATTACGATACAGGTCTTGTATGGACACTTGTATCATAATTAACTTTTGATTGATAACGATACACCTATACGACCTCCAGCTGGACCAACGCACTCGTGTGATACTATAAAAAACTCACCTACGGCTCGTTTTTTTAAAACACACTCGTGTTATAAGAACTCTTATTATGCAGTATCGTAAAATTATCATAAACTACTATAATATATTAAATTTTATGGACATTATTCTGTATACAGGCCTAACACCGTCTTGAAATCCTCCGCCAACCCGGACTTGGTCCCTGTGGTGGCTAAACCTACCTGCGGTGCAGGAATAGACCCGTGTCCCAGCAGTGGGGGCATGATATCAACCCTTTGTACTCGTATGTCTCCACTTCTGGGGCACGGGTCTCTTAAGGTCGGAACATGGCTTAACGACTGCCATTACATGACAGCCGGCACCAACGGCTTAACGTGCCTTGCGAACCACGTAAGCACTCACCCTTCGGTCGGTCACGCATCCAGCACCTGACAGCGCCTGTTGTTGCTTCACTCAAGTGATTCTTTCCGTGATTCCAATCACTTGGTTCGACTAGGCCACGCTAGACTAGGAAGCGCTTCCACTAGTGGGGACATACAAAGGGTTGATATCAAATCTTATTATGTTCTATGTATGAAAAACATACTGTGTGGCCCAGCTAAGGCCCTGGCCATAGAGAAGAGACATGGAGCCAGAGTGCGGAAAAGACGCGACGCGTTATTAAGAGTTCGCGCCCATATTCCGTCTCTTCTATGTGGGCTTTTTCCCGTCCCTTCCTGATTTATATGAAAGTGTAATCAATGCAATTCAATTTTGTTTCAACGTGAAAAATTTGCATTCTGATTGCTAAATTGCAATGTAAAATGAAAGGGAAAGCTGCTGCCTTTGGGCCGTAGTGTAGTGGAGAAAAAGGCAGCGGGAAAAAACTCCACTCTTACCATCTTTTCTTCAGTCATCTAAGCCTAATACATCAGTTGCCACCTATAATATGAAACGATTCCATGATCGCTATCAATAACTTTAAGGCCAGTATTACAGAAGCGTACTCAAGCGCCGATCTCTACTTAAGACTAGTTTTGAGTATGGATTTAATTTTAGAACGTTACTTGAGTCGAGATTCATCAAGCGCGACTCAACTGAGTAATAGCTAATTCAAGAACGATACTTGGGTAGCAATCTCTACTTAAGTAAAGATCAAATCTGTATTTACTCAAGTGTGGTCGGACCCAGCTCGAGAGTCGATCGGCCAGTTATTATAATTGTCAATTTGGAATGTTTATTGCAAAATTCGTATATTCGAAAACCTTGATTACTATGACGAAATAGTTAATGATAGCAGTAGCCGCTTAGGCATTTAAGGGACGCTCAAGACCCCTACTCCATGGATTCTAATAAGTGTTTATGTGCAAAAACAATTACATTATTATTGGGGTGATTTCATTGAAAAAATTTCACGCAACACTACCTGCTATGATAACCAGGCAAGGACATCACAAACATGAAAGTACACCGAGACTGTGGCCACTTGTACAAATATAGGCCCACAGTGGGAATCGAACCCACAAGCTCGGTCTTGGTAACCAAGCGCCTTAGCGGCTAGGCCAACATGACAGTCACAAAAGGAATAAATAAAATAATCAGTAAAACAATCTCAGCTTTATTATTGCTCATAAAATTGGAAATAATTGAAACATATCCTATAAATCCACTGTGTTGAAGATGACTTTTTATCTTCCTCGAGGAGGATCCTCTCCACTGCGGTGAAGTTAAAGTTTTATGTACAACGAGCAAAGTTCCTCTCCACTGCGGTGAAGTTGAAGTTTTATTTTCAACGAGCAGGTTTCTCTTCACTGTGGTGAAGTTGAAGTTTTATGTTCAACGAGCAGGTTCCTCTTCACTGGGTGAAGTTGAAGTTTTATGTTCAACAAGCAGGTTCCTCTCCACTGCGGTGAAGTTGAAGTTTTATGTTCAACAAGCAGATTCCTCTTCACTGTGGTGAAGTTGAAGTGTTATGTTCAACGAGCAGGTTCCTCTCCACTGCGGTGAAGTAGAAGTTTTATGTTCAATGAGCAGGTTCCTCTCCGCTGCGGTGAAGTTAAAGTTTTATGTTCAATGAGCAGGTTCCTCTCCGCTGCGGTGAAGTTGAAGTTTTATGTTCAATGAGCAGGTTCCTCTCCACTGCGGTGAAGTTGAAGTTTTATGTTCCATGAGCAGGTTCCTCTCTACTGAGATGAAGTTGAAGTTTTATGTTCAACGAGCAGGTTCCTCTCCACTGCGGTGAAGTTGAAGTTTTATGTTCCATGAGAAGGTTCCTCTCCACTGCGATGAAGTTGACTTTTTATCTTCTACGAGGAGGACCCTCTCCACTGCAGTGAAGTTGACTTGTTATGTTCCACAAGGAGGATCCTCTCCACTACGGTGAAGTTCCATTTTCTCACACCTCGTTTCAAAACAGCGATTAATGTTCAAATTATACCAAACCGACTATGTACAGATATTAGTAAATTTAGTAAACAAACGTAAATAAACAGACAGACGTCAAGAGAATTGTGGAATTATTTTATAGCAGACATTTGTTACGTTCCGTTCTGTGCTCAACGCGAATAAATGAATTAAGAAGCGTGAACGTTTTGCTTCCTTTAAATATACGGTTCACTACAAACTAATAACGAAATAAAGAAACTTGGAACATTTTTATTTCCGAATAAATAAAAACTATTTTAGTTTCCTCTGTATATTTCACATAATTTACTAAGTTTCATCGTCACGTTTTTGTTACATGCGTAAAACGGAATAAAAATCTACAGTAATATTTTTCTTGTCATGGAAAACAAACTTTGATCATAGACAATCTGATTGCAGTTCTGAATCTCTACATAAGCAGTGATTGGCTGATCTCTACTCAAGAACTGTTTGAAAATAAAGGGAGTGCTTGAGCATCGATTTAGCGGTCAAGTAATGATTGAGTGATCTGAGATCAATCTGTTCTTGAGCATCGTTCTGTAATACCGGCCTAAGTGTCAAAGCATTAATTGTTTTACAAAAGTAGGGAAAACATAAGAGTGAATAAATGAATGAATACGCAATTATTGTGAAGAACAAAGGATATCTTACATTTATGAATTAAGATACTAAATTACTTTTATCATATTATATTTTAAGCAAGTACTAGTAAGTAAGACAAAAGGACTGGACGCTCAGCGTATGCTGCGGGATGCTAGGCATTCTACAGCGCTGATTTTCAGCGGAGTCAGAACTTTACAAATAAGTGCTGCGGCCAGACACACGAACAGCTATTTAAAGGACGACACGTCTTTTGCGCGCTCTCGCCCCACATCCTTCCTATGTGATCCACGCCTATTAAAGATAATCCATGGCAGGTATTATAAAGATTTGAGGGAAAACAATTTTCACGAGAACCCACCTGGCAACGAGGGAAATGTATGCGGAGACCGGAAAATAATTGAAAACAATCGCTGTTTTTCTTTGTTATAAAAAGTAATAATTTTGTTTTTGGGTTATAAATTCCTTTTTAAAGCCTTCAGGGTTGAATAATTCCAGGCAGGTAATTTTAATCATTACCTCCTTAGTTCTTACCTTGAAAATAACACTCGAAACCATTGATATTTTCAAAGTCAGGACTTAGAAAACATCAGGCGCTACACGGCGCTAACTAGAGCCACCAATGGAAATCCTAACTTGTTTATTTTCGTTTTTATTTTCGATTTGAAGCGGTGGGCTTCTTAATCGGGAGGCCGTGAGTTCGAAACCCGGCATGTATCAATGACTTCGTTTTCTAAGTTAACGCACATTTGTGAAGTTAAAGTATCAATACCACTTGCTTACTGTGAAGGAAAACATCGCAAGGAAACCCTAGTGTCTGAAGTGTTAACGTAACTCAGTGCTCGCTACGTACAATGGTTCAACTTACTTGGAAATCTCTGAAATCGGATTACTGCAGAAATGTCAGGTCTAACTAACGTTTTTCTCGAAAACTGAACATCGTGAATAATAAAAACAGTTTCTACTATACCTAGGACTTTTGCTGTTGGACCTAGTTTCAGTAGGTTCTAAAAATAGCTACTACAATAGATATGTCCCCCGTCAATGAAACCAAAAATACGGCCACACAAAATCAAAGTATTTATTCACGTTTCATAGACGTAAAGGGGAACGTCCAACTTAGATCGAAGTGAAATTGATTTTATATCTTAGAAGAAATAAAAAAGTAAATTAAATTAAAGCATCAGAATACTTTTAGTACCATCAGTCGATTAGTGCAATAAATTTTCGTACTTGTTAATCAATCGCTTTGCTATTCACATATAGTCTGTTGTTATAGGTACTCGTAGATAACTATGAATTTTTTTTGGACCTTTTTTATAATCTTAGATATTGGCTTAAATATTTTATGTAAATTAGAAAATTAGAAAAGTTTAATGTGGTTTTTACATTTTCTATTTTGTATTTTTTTAAGGCCTCTAAAATGGCTTAGCAACTGCCGACTGCGACTTACATGATAGCCGGCACCAACGCCTTAACGTGCCTTGCAAAATACGAAATCGCGCGGAAAAAATGCCACTAGCGGTAGTCACGGGACGGTCACCCACTGTGGCTTAACTCAAGTGATTGATTCCAACCACTCGGTTCGACTAGGCCACGTGTGTTTCAGTAGGCCACGAGCCCAAAGAATATTCTTATACTAACTAGTCTTAACTTTATTACCTAGCTAGTCAGGCGTGCGTGCCGGACCTTTCTTTCTAATTCATTTAACTGGAGTCTATCGCGTGCGGTTAGTTAGCGTCTAGTTAAAATTACATTTAAGCAGTTTCCGGTTGACCCAATTATTTAGGTTTTCACGTTACTTTAGTGAATAAGGTGTTAGACATTGTAGGAGGATACACAGCAGCTGACCAGAACCTATACTTTTTACGGTTCAGGAAAAAGTGTCAACTTGCTACTCATTACACTTTAGTTTAGGTCAGAAATACAAACGTTATAGATATATTAATATGCCTATAAAGTGTGTCTGTCGTCTTCTTCTTATTCTTCTTCTTCAGGCTATATTATGTAGTCCACTACTGGACATAGCCCTTCCCTAATAAGCGCCATAGTGCCCTGTCTTCAGCTGACTGTCTGTCTGTCTGACCTACACTAAAGAGTCATGAGTAGCAAGTTGAAATTTTTACATTATATTGTTAATAGTTTAAGAAAAGGCCTTGCCTGAAAATCGGCAACTAGTGCACTCTGGTGTACATTAGTTACAAGCCGATGCATAATAGACCTTTTTGTTTTCATTTGTAATTTATATGCTATTAAATAAATGTATCTTTAAACTGTCACTAATGCCTCTAGTATAAGTGATTGTTGTGCCTCATTTCGCTTGAAGAAAAATAAATATTTTTTATTAATGGAATAAAAAATATTTATTTTTCTTCAAGCAAATGAAAGCGCGAAGCAAAGCTATTCTAATTGAACAAAAAAATATAAACAAATAAAATTTGTTTTACGACGAAGCAAAAATAAATCTTCTATGTAATCCATTAAACCTACATAAAAAAACCGCCTAAGTGCGAGTCGGGTTTGCGCACAAAGGGTTCCAATTGTTTCTGCGTTTTTAGTGCCTTAGTGTACAAAATCGTTTTTTTTTTTTTAATTTTAAAATTTTTGTTTCACGAGTTTTAGTGAACAGATAATGTGACTCTCATAACTATGCGTGCATAAATAAAAAATATATAAAAACTACTATAAAAAAATACTATCGTAACTATATATAGGTACTACAAACATAACAATTACATACAAGCACATATATTGCTTCTGACCCCACACTAGGATGCCCTGTGTCGTGGGAAACAGAAACAACGACATCACAAACATGTAAACATCGAAGACCTGGCCTTTTTTTTGTTCCCAGCTGGGATTCGAACCCGGGACCTCTTGCATGGTAGGCAGACGCGCTACCGCTACGCCACAGAGGTCGTCTAGTATCGTTGTCAACCCTTGTACGGGGGCCAAGTCCGGGTTGGTGGAGGATTGTTAGACAGTGGCGGGCCTTACTGTCAGAAGTTATCAAGCCGCCCATAAGGCCTGTGACATGGCTTAACGACTGCCATTATATGACAGCCGGCACCAACGGCTTAACGTGCCTTGCGAAGCACGGAAGCGCTCGGAAAATGCCACTAGCGGTAGTCACGGGACGCTCACCCATCCTCTACATGACCGCGCCTGTTGTTGTTTAACCAAGTGATTGATTCCAATCACTCGGTTTGCCTAGGCCACGAGCCCTTCGTCTAGTATATTTTATATTTATTTTTTACGGGACTAATAACCATGACAGTAAAATTGTGTATTTTGACTTAAATTCTGGATTTATAGGTGCAATACATCTAGGTGTTATTGGGCTAGTCGTCATGTGACTCTCAATTTTCGTAATATATCAAGTGATAATTAAACTATAAATTTCAAATAATTCCGGGCCTCTAGGTGCAACGGTGCCCCAGACTTGGGTGTTCTTGAGCTGGTCATCATCAGACTTTGAAATGTTCGGCTGTAGAAAGTGACATTGAAATGAAATAACTAGGTGAAAACGGCATATTTCTATCTAGAATAGAAGCTTACAACCTCTCAAGAACGACATTCAAGCTTTTTATCTTCGAAACAATGTCTACTGACATTAAAGAATGAGATACTGAATGAAAGTATTTGATGGACAAAGTGTTTGTAACATCAAAATTTTACTTAATGTTTTGTATTAAAATTTTAAGTTCTCAATTTCCATCTCCGAAATTCTTTGTCAAATTACCCTCATGCAAATTTTACGTCATATTTTATGAAACATATTTTATGAATGCATATTACTAATGGATGGGGCTCATTAGGCCTCATTTACTGCTCATTCTTATTTGCTGTTCGTTGAAGAGATCCCCATCTCTGAAAGTCTGATGTTCACCAAATTAAAATGGGACCAATGGGTCGCCATACCTAGTCGAACAAAAAAATTATAAAACCGAAATCAATTAATATTTGACGATTTTTTTGATTTGAATTTCTAGATTTGAAAACATAGTAAAAAAAAGTAATATACGCGCCAAATTGTTAACTTCCCCTTTTTTTGAAGTGGGTTAAAAAGAGGCGTGTCGCCGCACACGGGCCACACGCGACAGCCACAAACGCCGCCACGAGAAGCTAGAAGCGGCTACAAAGGTAGCTGAAGCGCGCGACAGCCACTTTTGGCCGGTGGTCGACACTTGCGGTCGGTGGCTGCTACTTTTTTTAACCCTTGCGTGGCGTGCAGTATCATAATGGACTCTGACGAAAAAGGTTTGATTGCGCTACTTTTGATAAAAAGACGTCGTCGTAGAAGACGAAACCGTAGTTATTGGATACATCCAGTTTTAACGAATGTACACAAATGCAACGAACATTTCGATAATCTTCTAAACCATTCTAAAAAGTTTTTCAAACATTTTCGTTTAAGGATAGTTACGTTTTGGGAACTACATGCTCTATTATATGCTGGATTAAAGCACCACGACACCAACATGCGGAAAAGCATCGCACCTAAGGTAAGTTTCACAACAATTTCAATAAACAATTCGCAGATTTCTTCGCAGGCCTTCACTTTTTCTCCTCTATTACTATAACTATCACTTTTTGAATCCCAAATCTCAATACGGGATTGTATCTTTGATATAAAATTCTATATCCATATTTATCTACCTATATGAACCACAGACGACCGTGTGTTACCGTCGACTTTACAGCACAGGTTATCTGAGCAAAGGAGAGAGGGGCGCGGAATCGCGCGAGTGGCGTGTGGCGGCTTTTTGTGTCGACGTTTAGTGGCCGGTGCTAGCCACAAGAAGCAAGCTGCGACGATTTGTAGCGTGTGGCCGCCACCGGCGCCAACCGTGTGCGGCGAGTCCATATAAAATGTATGAAAATTACAGGAAATATGCCAGTGGCGGCGTTTTATGGTTGTGGCCGGTGGCCCGTGTGCGGTGACCCTAAAGTGAGGAAGTCACAGCGTCCCACGCAATCGCTGTGCAATCGCGGTGAGCTCGCTACACCATCGCTTTCACATTACTAGTACGATAGGGTAGTAAAAACTTATATGACTCTCTAAACTTACATAACGAGTAGTAAATATATCTCATAAAAAATAGAATACAAAATAAAAACAATCATGGCTAAGCGTAACATTAAGATTTATATGGCATACTTATTACCAGAAATAAGCGTAAAATGGCACCGAAATAACCGCCTCTCAGCATTTTTCCATGATCGGTGTAGACCATGACGCTAATTTTCAGCGGTCGTCAAATAAATGGCTGATTGGCTAGAATAAAATACTATTTAGTATTTTATTCACCCGCAAATTGTACAATCTTTAATGGTACAGTAAAGAATTTAATAATAATACTATTAAATATACAATTCATAATAAAAAAAATTCGAACAGTGTGTAAAACTAACGGGTTGAAACGAGTTTTGACTTCAAAAATATTGCATTATATTCAGAGTAGGCTGTAATGTTCTGGCGTATACATTTCAGGGGCTGAGGCTCGCCGGCAATGGTTTTCCGGGCCATTACAGGCGCTGCGTGCACGGGTTGTGCCCACTGGAGCCCTGAGATAACCTTCCCAGCCATTGTGCGAGCCCGAACAGCCAAAAGGAAACACGGTGGAACGTTGGATGGGCCTCCATAAGGGTGTTTTTACAGTATTACTTCTAAAATTCGCACTACCTGAAATACTACAGAGTTTATCATTTACAATAACGTTTTACTGCGACTAATGTTTTTTTTTCTCTTATGTAACCGTTGAGATATGAATACCTCAGACACTCAGGTTTCCTCACCACGTTAGAATTAGAATTATACTTTATTGCATACGAAACATTAAAAAAGACATTACAAAAGAAATAACATGTACAAAAGCGAGCTAATCTCTGTAAGAGATATCTTCCAGCAAACCTTGGAGAGTCGGAGCAGCAGTAAAAAAAGAATCTATGTACGTGTACAGAATAAACTACATAGACTGCAAAAACCCTTAACAATAACCTAAGCAGAAATTAATAATATAGGTACTACATAGACAAAATACTCGTACCATGTTTTGTCAGGAGGAAACATGGTGAGGAAGCGCTCGTGGCCCAGTCAAACCGAGTGATTGGAATCAATCATTCGAGTTAAGCAACAACAGGCACGGTCAGGTGCAGGATGTGTGACCGTCCTCTGAATACCGCTAGTGGCATTTTTCCGAGCGCTTCCGTGCTTCGCAAGGCACGTTAAGCTGTTGGTGCCGGCTATCGTAAGCCATGTCAGCTGCCTTATAACAGTCACTGACACTGTCTTACAATCCTCAACTACCAACCCGGACTTGTCCCCGTGGTGGAGTATGGCGTAACCTTCCTGCGATACAGGAAGAGACCCGTGCCCCAGCAGTGGGACATGCAAGGGTTGCTATCGTGTGGTATGGCTACTACATATTCACAAATGTACCTAACTTAGAAAACAAAGTCATAAAAAACGTGCCGTGATTGAAACTTACGACTGGCCGAATGTGAGGCCGACTTTTTACGACTACGATACCTTTGCTTTCAAAAGTCATTTTGTTAAATTTACCTTTTTCCAAAATTGAGATTTTTTACAATTTAGTAAAGAGCGGAGAGCACGAATTTAAAATTGAAGAAAGTCTTAAATAAAAATTGTACTTAGCACGGGTTAGTGCATTAAAATAATATTAGTCTTAAATAACTAAAAAAAAAATAATTAATAAAAACTTATAAAACCAAATTTATGGCCGACAAAAATTTACTTCATTTTTTTGGAATTGTGCGTTTTGCAAATATCCCTGAGCATATAAAGTTACGTACGTTTTTACTGAACCGTTTTAAATTTCTATTGAAAACCCTCTTCCGGATTTAGGTAATAATATATGATAATAATAATATACCACAATGAGTGACAATGATTTAAGTACTTGAAGATAATTTGTTTTCATTATTTATTTGTACCTTTATAAATATTTTGTGTAAGTGAGAATATAGTTTTTTTACACCGGGAAAGCACTAGGCATCCAAAAAAAACGTTGTTACTATATCATATTATTTACGTAAAAGTTACATATTTTATACCAAACCGTAAGTGAGAATATAGTTTTTGTACGCCGGGAAAGCACTAGGCATCCAAAAAAAAACGTTGTTACTGTATCTTATTATTTACGTAAAAGTTACAACATATTTTATACCAAAACCCGTACAGTTGGCGCAGAAAAAATATGCAAAAATTAAAAACTGAAGTGCAATGTTGTCTACGCCAAAGTGCTAATTAACGCGGCATACAGCGGTTAATTAACGTTGATGAAGCGACAGAGTATAAGCATTAAATCCACCCTTCGTACCATTTTCTTTGTGCCACAATTATTATAAAACTTGCAAAACGGCCATACTTTACATGCTTTCTGTTTTGTACACCAAATAAATAAAATAAAATAAATGCAAAAATTACACACAAAACAAATTCATAGACACACGCGCGCACACACACACACTGGCACACAAACACACACATAAGACACACACACGCACGCGCAAAATTTCTGCAGGTAGTTTTTTAATATTTCTTTTCATTGCTCTATTTTTAAAAAGTTGATGTATTTTTAACATTTCATTACATTTTACTTACCAAAGAGATAAATTAAAACAAAATAATTAAGTTTAAAACCTATTAAGAGGCTAAAAATTTCACCCATGCCGGGATTCGAACCCGCAACCTCTGGCTATCCGTGCCAGCGCTCTACCAATTGAGCCAATGGGCGACTCACGGCATCAGTGAAATTTCGAACCTCTTTACACTATTCTCTGTATTACGTACAGGCAGCGACATCTGACTTAAGCAAATTGCATTACTTACAGCCCCGACTACCTACTTTGCAGTTAGGTTTTAACATCGGAACGATATCACTGTACCCACATGATTATACTATTTATTTATTTTTGGTTTTTAAATTTGTTCCTTAGCACGGGTTAGTGCATTAAAATAAAAATAGTATAAAATAATTAAGTGCAAGCTATAAAAATGAAGGCATTGATTCCAAAGATAGGTACAGGTTGCCCTTGTTTAGGAGTCAGGGACTTACGAAAGTGTTTTAAGCTACTTTTTATGTAACCTATAAACGTCCCACTGCAGGGCACAGGCATTCTCTCAGAGAGAGAGAGAGAGAGAGAGAAGGTAAGTCAGTGAGTGAGTGAGTGAGTGAGTCAGTTAATGAGTAAGCAAATAGTTTATTTCCAAGAAGACAATACCAAATTTAAATAACTTATAAATAGACAGTGGCGGCTACTAGAAAAAAAATGTTTTATGTTTCAATTTCAATTAATAATCGGTATATTTAAGTTCATATAAAGTAATTAGTTTATAAATTTAATTTTAACTTCAATTACTAATAATCAATATTATTGACTTTATATAAAAAATATTTGGTTTGTCTATTTTGGAACGTAACTTCATAATTAACTTTTGTAATTTTTGCCGATCAGTGAGTGAGTGAGTGAGTGAGTGGGTGATTATGGTCTTAATTACGACGCGTACTCACCACGGATTGGCAAGTTCAAGCCCTGAGGTGTTTGAACACCTCAACACTCAGATTTCCTCATAATAACACAACATAACACAACGTAACGTAACGTAACTTAACGTAACGTAACGTAACGTAACGTAACGTAACGTAACGTAACGTAACATTTACATACAGGTACATACATTGCTTCTGGCCCCACACTAGGGTACCCTGTGTCGTGGGTACCAGAAACAAAGACATCACAAACATGTAAACATCCAAGACCTGGGGTTTTTTTTGTTCCCAGCCGGGATTCGAACCCGGGACCTCTTGCTAGGTAGGTAGATGCACTACCGCTACGCCACAGAGGTCGACGCCACAATGTTTTCGTTCACCGTTAGGGAGTGTAATCTAATATATAACTTTTAAAATGTAATAGGTATGTCTCGTAAGTTCGAGTTAATAAATTACGTATTATTGTTATATTTAAGGTTTTTTCGGATCGTGGCAAGTGGCAAACCCAGTTGCCAAAAGGATCCTTATTATTAATTGACTACGACTAGTAAAACAACTTATTTCTAATTGACGACGACTAATGGGGCAGTTATTACTAATTGCAGCGTGAAACATCATAGATCTACAATTAGCTATAAGTCGTTAGTCATTTTCGCCCAACCCACCAGTCTTGAATCTAGACTAGGCGAAAACTGTAAGCTTGTTGCTATATATAAACTTTATAAGACAGAGCTCCCGTCGCCTACCCTTTTGCGATACAAGTGTACTTACGACAAGTACTCTAAAAACAACAATAAAAAAGGATACAACTATGTATTGAAATTAAATGAAAAGGTTTTATTCAAAGTGGCGCAGGAACCGCGGCTTAGTGAGCTTTACAAGTCAAACTAGGTGTTCATTTCAAAATCAAAACGTGAAAGACGATTACAATAAAAAAATTAAAGACACTATTGAATCAATAGATGAATGGTTAATAGATCATAACTTACAAATGAACTTGAAGAAAACTAAACTTACACAGTTCTATCCCTATAACACGAAACCTCTTAAACTAAAACTTACGGTTAACAATACCAAAACAGAAGAAGTAGAGCAATTTAAACTTTTAGGATTGACAATTGATAACCACCTCAATTGGAAAAATCATATCTCTGAGATAAAGTCGAAACTTTCCAGCTTTCAATATGCACTCTTAAATTTAAAATTATGCACAAATTTTAACACCGCCCTTTCGGCATACCATGCGTACGCGGAGGCTAGGCTCCGCTATGGGGTAATCTTTTGGGGTAACAGCAAAAATGCCACTTTTATCCGGCTGTCATATAATGGCAGTCGTTAAGCCATGTCAGAGGCCTTATGGGCGGCTTGATAACTTCTGACAGTAAGGCCCGCCACTGTCTTACCTACAATCCTCCACCAACCCGGACTTGGCCCCCGTGGTGGAGAATGGCCTAAGCTTCCTGCGATGTAGGAAGAAACCCGTGCCCCAGCAGTGGGGACATATAAGAGTTGATAACGTAACAAGCAACTTTTTACGCAAACTAGAGATCTCCACAACATAAATATAAGATCAAAAAATAATCTTGTCCTTCCCTTTTCAAGACTCAAAAAATTTAGCGCTCATCCTCATTGTAATGCAGTTAAAATACAAAACAAATTACCTGATAATTTAAAATACGAACAAATAGATAATTTATTTAAAAACAAATTAAAGTTACTGCTGATAGAAAAATGCTACTATAAAATCGAAGACTTCTTAATGACAAATTACAGTAAATAGTACAGACAGAATTAATTAAAAAAATCATATATTTAAAAACCTATTAAGAGGCTAAAAATTTCACCCATTCCGGGATTCGAACCCGCAACCTCTGGCTATCCGTGCCAGCGCTCTACCAATTGAGCAAATGGGCGACTCACCGGAATCAGTGAAATTTCGAAACTCTTTACACTATTCTCTGTATTACGTACAGGCAGCGACATCTGGCTTAAGCAAATTGCATCACTTACAGCCCCGACTACCTACTTTGCAGTTAGGTTTTACATCGGAGCGATATCACTGTACCCACATGATTATACTTTTTTTATTTTTAATGCACTAACCCGTGCTAAGGACAATTTTAAAAACCTATTTAGAGGCTTAAAAATTCACTCATTCCGGGATTCGAACCCGAAACCTCTGGCTATCCGTGCCAGCGCTCTACCAATTGAGCTCAATTGGTAGAGCGCCTCTAAATCTAAATAGGTTTTTAAAATTGTCCTTAGCACGGGTTAGTGCATTAAAAATAAAGATAGTAAAATCATATATGTATATATAATATATAAGCAATACCTAATGTCTAGTTCCTAGAGAAGTTCCAAAGAACAGTAACGTAAGTGTTGAAATATCAAATGTATAAGTAATGTTTAGTACTTTACGTACATTATGTTTGTCAGAATAAAATTTTATGTTATCTTAAGCTACATAAATAAGTTTATCTTAGCAATGCCTTGACCAGGGTCCATAATGTGAGACTTAAAACATGTGTAACATCATTGTATTATACCATTATGATCGCTAATAAAAAAAATAAAAAAAATCTAGATCATTTTGGAGAAAAAATGGTCAAGAAAAATCCAAACTCATTTGTAATCAAATTAAAAATAAAGCTCAAACATTGTATAAAATCCCGTCGAGCAGAAGCGCAAACCTCGGTACCTCGAAAATCCATCAAATTATAAACACGCCCATAAGAGACGGAACGCGTGAATGGATTTTACAGCGAAGTGGAATTTCGCGTACTCACATGCAATTCTCGCGAGGTTTTAATGCTTATACGACAATGGTACGATAATAAAATTATTGAGGAACTGTTTTAGATTTCTGCTCGCACTAACAGATTGAAGCAGTGGTAGCGGAACCGTGAAACGCTGGCATTCATTTTATTTTATTTTAGACTCTAGGAAGACTAACAGCTATTACAGGTTAACAATACATAGATAAATAGGACATACTCAGCCAATTAAAAGTCTTCACAATTCGTTTTTGATTAGTTTGAACGCACATGTGATAGCACCATTAACGCAATGAGAAAATTACATTAAAAATAGAAATAAATATAAGAAAGCAGTCACATCCGAGAGGTCGTAAGTTTGAATCCCAGCATGGACCAATGACATTTTTTTCTAATTTTCGTACTTTCGGGGAGTAATAGAGCAATAGAACTCGCTAACTAAGAAGGAAAACATCGTGAGTAAACCTGAGTGTGCACATACCGCAGCGCTTGAAATCCAAAATCCACTAAGGACACGCGTGGTAATTCAGCCTATGGTCTCTCCTTCTCTCTCTCTCTAAGAGAAAGCCTGTGCCCTACAGTCGGACCTACTCTTAATATAAGCCGTGCATTATAATAACAGGCTAATACGCCAGCCGTTCTTTTCATAACAGATTCCTGCCTTGTTTTACTTACTACTTATGTAAACAAACTGTTATTACGAGTACTACTACACCGAGTCTTCTCGTCATCCATACCGCAATGTTTGAAAACGAAAGTGTTTAATCAGTGCGTCCTACCTGTGATGAACTACGGAGCCGAGATATGGACACTCACGAAAGGGAACTCCACCAGTTCAAAGTCGCTCAGCGAGCTATGGAGAGTGCTATGCTCGGAGTTTCTCTGAAGGATAGGATTCGCAACGAATGCATCCGACAGAGAACCAAAGTTATCGACATAGCTCAGAGAATTAGCGAGCTGAAGTGGCAGTGGGCTGGCCATATCTCACGAAAAACCGACAACCGTTGGAGTAAACGTGTTCTTGAGTGGAGACCGCGACTCGGCAAACGTAGTGTAGGACGCCGTCCGACTAGGTGGGATGACGATCTGCGAAAAACCGCCGGCAGATGCTGGATGCGGCAAGCTGAAGACAGGGCGCTATGGCGCTCATTAGGAGAGGGCTATGTCCAACAGTGGACTAAGCCTATAGCCTGAAGAAGAATAAGAGAAGAAAAAACAATCTGTTATATTAGTCAACGAATACCTGCTAGCATTAGTAGTAAGGCGGGTAACGGTGTGAGGCGCGACTTTCCAACATACAATTTATCAATTGCCAAACTCTGTCATTAGTGTAATATGGAACGCGTTCAATTCGAGCCATCATACTCGTACTAGCCATGCAGCAAAAGTACCATGACGAAGCGAGTCGCGCGTTTTTAATAATATGTTTTCTGTACTCTAATTTTAAAAACCTATTTAGAGGCAAAAAATTCCGCCCATGCCGGGACTCTAACAACTGAGCTAATGGAAAAGTACCAGCATCAGCGAAATTTCGAACCTCTTTACAACATTCTCTGTATTATTTACAGGCAGCGACAGCACGGGTCAGTGCAACAAAAAGAACACAATCAAGTACTCTAATTGTCACATTTGTGACAATTAGAGTACTTGATTATGTTCTTTTTTAGTGACATTTCACAACGCTTCGCAGTTTGGCGAATTTTATTGCAACTGTACTGTATTTTTTTACTGAAATAAACGATTAAAAATAAAAGCCACATAACGCTTTACTCGTGCCGTCATACTAGCCGAGCTGGCTAAGGCAAGAGCCTGGAAGAAGTTGGCTTCAACATCAAAATCACGCGTCGTATTTTTGGCACAATCCATGGATAAATATCATAATGTTGGAACTAAGGCGCCTAACTAGTACCGCCCACTTAAAAAAATACATACATACATACATACATACATACATACATACATACATACATACATACATACATACATACATACATACATACATACATACATACATACATACATACATACATACATACATACATACATACATACATACATACATACATACATACATACATACATACATACATACATACATACATACATACCTAGATAAAAGCCTATTCGAAATTCTACAAAAGGCACAATGAATTAACTACAAAGAGCAGTCAACGAAATCGTGAACTTTGCTTCAATTGGAAACCCGCACGGTATGCCACGCTATATAAAGGCTACTATAAGCTAACTACGGCTGTCGCTGTCAGTACACTTGCATTTTTAACAGTGAAATGAAATTCAAAGGGGATTTTGCTAGCGAAGTGGTTATAGGTGCTTTACCGAGATGGTAGCTTTGCATACTTTTTTTCCAATTAAACGTCTGGGCTTCATTTTTTAGAACCTCTTAAGGTAAATTAACACAGAGTGTAAAAATGCGGCCGGAGGACGTCGTATTGACTTAATTAGCAGAGGACCGGTGAGAAAGGCGTGACGCTGAAAAAAATACTAATTTCAACGTAAAGAAATTAATCGCTCGTAATCCCAGCTGCCTGAGTGATCTTAAAAGATCACGAAGGTTAAGCAACACGGGCGCGTTCCGTGCATGGTTGAGTAACCGTCTATGACTAACGCTCGTGGTATTTTCCTGAACGATTTGGAGTTCGCAAGGCATGTCAACAGTTGGTGCCGGCTGTCGTCAATAGATGGCAGTCGTTAAGCCAAGTCCGAGGCCATAGGGCGGCTTGAAAACTAGTCTTGCAAGCCTCCACTAATCCGAACTTAGCCCCCGTAGTGGAGTATGGCCTATAGCTTCCTCACGGAAGAGACCCGTGCCCCTCGGTGGGCACATAATGGTTTGATGATGATAAAAAATTGACATTCCGTTTGCGGTCAATGTACAATGTAAAATGAAGCCTCTGCGTTCGGGCCGTAGTGTAGTAGAGAAAATGGCATCGGAATAAAAAACTCCACACAAAACTCTTATGATGAAAGCCCCCATTACCCAATAGTGGGCGTCAGTGCTTCCAGATTCCAGACGTAAAATTTTTGTGTTGTCAGCTAAACAATACAGTAGTTTCTAAAAAATATACAGCAGATTTCAAAATAGTTAAAATTACAGTTAAACTTTGAAAGAAAATTAAGCTGCTTTATTAATTAACTAACAAATAATCGGAAGTTATTCCAGAATAGTTTCCTCATGATTTTATAAGGTTTTGCTATTATTCTCGAAATCATACCATTAGTTGTATTAAATTTGGCGCATTTTTCAGAATTTCAACGAATTGTCGCTGAACTAACACTATTGCCTTTTAGGGTATTTGTAATCAGAGAGTTCCTCTCGGATCTTGGAAACCAGTTTTGAGAGCCCTATGACTTAAAGACAGATAACAGGAACTGATAATGATCATCATTATTATTCTCTAGTACACAGTGGACAGCACATCAACCTTTACATCGTACTGTACTCATTTACACTACGGGCCGTCGACTTGACCCTCTTGACAACATGTTTGTCAACTATCCCTATACTGGTTGCTTCCTGCTAGGCCGAGCGTTTCAGGGTGACTTGCGCTAACTCACTGGATAAGTAACTAAATACACAAAAAAGTAGCTGTTTCACAGGGTTTTCAGTCATAAAATCTATCTGTGAATAAACTATATTCTAAAATAAAGATAACATAAAATCTCTGAAAATTTTACTAGATTGCGCTTAACCTTCGATAAATATTGCTGAGAGCATTAGCGGCGTTAACCTAAGTATTTTTTTTTTTATGAATCCTACTAATATTAAATTTATATATTATATATTACGCGAAAGTTTGTAAGTATGGAGGATGTTACTCTTTCACGTAAAACTTCTTAATGGATTTCAATGAAACTTTACTATAGCTTATATATCAGAATAACACGTAGGCTACAATTTATAAAGCTACTGTGTGAATTGTCCAAAATATGACGATAAGTGTCAAGTAAGTAGAAAAAAATCTACCATCTGCGAGCTATTCTGGCGTGCGCTGCCAAGACCGCTAGAGTCACATATAATTATGTAATGTATGATGGAATTGTCCAAAATACTCCTTAAATATAGTTTATAGGAGCACACTGCAGTAGCTACCTATCTATAGGCACCAGCTAGTGTTACATATTCAAGTATGTAATGTATGATGGAAATGTTTAAAAGTAGCTACCAGATAGCGTTACATATTTAAGTATTCACTGACACATTCGTCACGGCCTACGTTATCAACTCTTGTATGTCCCCACTGCTGGGGCACGTGTCTCTTCCTACATCGCAGGCAGGTTAGGCCATACTCCACCACGGGGACCAAGTCCGGGTTGGTAGAGGATTGTAAGGCAGTGGCGTTACTTACTGTCAGAAGTTATCAAGCCGCCCATAAGGCCTCTGACATGGCTTAACGACTGCCATTATGTGACAGCCGGCACCAACGGCTTAACGTGCCTTGCAAAGCACGGAAGCGCTAGGAAAAATGCCACCAGCGGTAGTCACGGGACGCTCACCCATCCCGTACCTGACCGCGCCTGTTCTCACGGCCTACATTTCATCAAAATGCCTAGACCTAGCAAATTGTTACTCCCCCTTTTGTCGGCCCGCCGTCTGTCGAAACTGCGCCAAGTCATGTTTTATTCAAGAATGGGATTGTTAACTTTTGAGCCATTGTGTTTTTATTGGACGTGAGCCCTCCGCGGACGGTCCCAAAAAGTACTTTAATTACTAAGCACTTCAGGCAATTTCCTCTGCAAAATTGAAGTTGTATCAATACTAAGGGTAACGATAAAACTAACAGGAGCATTTATTTGATTGACTGACTGTGTGAATTTGTTTAATTTCATTTACGTCGGCGTTGCGGACGAAACTTTTGTAAATGCGTTTTTTTTTTGTTTTTTATGCCTTTTGCTGTATAATATAAGATTGTATTAAAGGGACAATTATAAATTAATAGTATTTAGTTGAGTAGGATCAGCACATTAAGCCCTACTATTTGAGTGAAAGTAAATTATTTTATTGACACACTAAGCCGTTGGTGCCGGCTGTCATGTAATGGCAGTCGTGAAGCCATGTCAAAGCCTTATCGGCGGCTTGATAACTTGTGACAGTAAGGCCCACCACTGTCTTACAATCCTCCACCAACCCGGACTTGGCCTCCGTGGTGGAGTATGACCTAACCTTCCTGCGATGCAGGAAGAGACTCGTGCCCTAGCAGTGGGGTGATACAAGGATTGATATAGAATTAATTTACTGCCGAAAACACGAATTATACTGGTTATACTTTAGTTGCAAAATTATCCTTAATCACAGAGGAAACTTAAAATAACTTAGTAGTGTATACATACACATATAAAGGTTGCTGTACTGTCGACAGTACATCGAATATGTAGTTTTTGGTTTAGACAGAAATGTCTAACCCAGAAACTACATATTCGATGTACCTAATGTACAATGTACCGTAAGAAACGGTTTAATACAGTTCACTAACCCAGAAACTACATATTCGATGTACCTAATGTACAATGTACCGTAAGAAACGGTTTAATACAGTTCAATTTTGTATTGATTTCTATTCCTTGCCGCCCGAAATCGCCAATCCGTTGCGGGCGTATGTGGTAATTTAAATTAAACATTTGAGCACCTAATAGAGCGTCTGACCCCGGCAGTGAGATATATTGAGGCTGGAAATAATGTGATTTTCCGTTACCAGCTTTGAAAAGCGAGACTTAGTGGTTTGTAGTTATACACACACATACACACTCACTAACATAAACTCACGTCTGCCCGCAGAGGTAGGCAGAGATCAGAGCTTGCCACTTGCCCAATCCTCCACACGGTCAAAAGTAATTATTCGCCCAATGCACGCAATGGTGTCGTAGGTATAGTCTGTTAGCTCTTAGAATATACCTCGGGCTCTATAGTAGGCTTCGGTTTTCGCCGAAAGCACACGAGTGTAATACTACTTCCTTCTTCTTCTTCTTCCTCAGGCTATATTAGTCCACTGCTGGAGGCCTCTCCTAATGAGCGCCATAGCGCAAGGTTGTGCCATCATTGGGAGGTAGTGTCCATAATCCCCACGCTGGGTATGCGGGTCGGGGATCGCAGTTTGGTGAAATTCTACTGCAGGGGGCGCTGCTACCCACCCCCCGGTTTGTGTCCCTTAGTAGCCTTTTACGACACCGCGGAATGAATTTGGGTATTAATTTGGGAATTGGAATACTACTTCCTGCTCTGTTTAAAAAAATTCTTCACTATTTTGAAAAGTTATGTAAAGTTATAAATAACAATACAAAA